>WEIU01007039.1:4740-14857 GCA_013389925.1 Aegithalos caudatus
AAAAAAAAAAAAACCCAAAAAAAAAACCAAAAAAACCCAAAAAGAAGCTTTTTTTATTTTCATGGCTATTCCTGCCTAAGATGAACCTTGAGAAATATCATAATCTGGGACAAAATATAGAAAGATATTCTGGAATATTTTGCTTTATTTAAGGGTGTTTTTCTGCAAGACTACTAGCTTTCTTTGGTTTTCTGAATATATGAAGGTATCACAAGGAGCGATTTGTGCTGGTGGTCTTTCCCTTGGTGTCTAGTTCAAGGGTTGGGCCCTGTACAGGTGCAGGAAGGATACGAAGCTGTTTGGTGTTGCTACGAAAACTGAAGCTAAAATCAAAAACTTGCTATAATGTTTTATAGATACAGCCTTAGTGATTAGAGCGTATTTCCTTCAGTATTACTTGTGGCTTGTAATTTCAACATTGCTTGTCTTTTATGAGTGTTGTAATGTCATCTGATGAGTAGCATATGTCTCATGCCTTGAGAGGCTACCTAGAGCAGAGGGTAGACAGTGTTAAAGGAATAAAGTAGGTATTTATTAAAAATGCCTTCAAAGGATACACCTTGGACAAGAGTCTGGCTGAGGCTATACCCAAGATGGCTGATGGGTCCCACGTTTTCACACTTATGTAAGTTTTGGTCCATTTACATATTGGGGTTAATTGTCCAATTGCAACTTCAGGTTATCAAGTCCCATCCACCCAGTTTGCCCTCCTCAATTTGCTGTTGTTTATACTTTTTGGACCTGAAGGTGCAATGGTGTTCTTGATTTTTGGGCTGGAAAAGGATTTTGTCTAAAGGAACTACAAAGCGAACTTCCTAACACTTTATATGAAGTTCAGAGTTATCTACCAATGCAGTACAGAACCTGGAAAATACGAAAGCTAAAACTTAAGGCATCAATCTCCTGCCCTCCAAAACTTCTCTGTGGCAGTGCTTTCTACTTTGTCCCTCATTGTGATTTATAGTGTGAATTAAATAGGGGCCTTTTTTTTTTTAATGCAGTTGAGTGTGTTTCTGCAATTGTGTGTCTGCTCTTTCTCAGGTATTTTTAGTTCTCTTGCTTGTACCTGTTTCTATTCAAAGAATTCCTTTGGAAGCTGTTCCAGGAGAGAGTGGTTTGGTGACGCTGGTGGGGGCAGGGAAAGTGCAAGCAAGGAGCGTGTTCGTGATCTGGCAGTGAGGTGTCAGATGTTCACTGCTGTTTCCTGTGTGACACCTTGTTTCTGAGCTCCCCCTTCCAAGAGATTCCCTGCTGGGTGTTGTCCTGGCGGGTGTTACATGGTTCTTGGTGTCATTTGGAGTGCCTGGATTTCTGCTTTTGGTTTGTTTTTCTGTGGAAGCAGCAATTCATCTTAGGGGCTGTTCAGGTATGGGCTGTTATATCAGAACAGATAACTGAAATATGAGTTTCTACTGTTTTGTAGGCAAAGTCAGCAGTTCCCAATACTTGGTTTTCCCTGCTCTTTTTCTGAAAAGGCTTATTCTAGATTACTTTCCTAATAAGTTGGTTTAAAAGTTTTCAATTGTTGCACTTGCCCCAAGCCTACCTGGGCCTCTTGCTGACTCGAGATCATCGCAGGCTGGAAAGCTGTGCAAATTACTGCATTCTGAAGAGGCTTTGCTTTGTGATTCTTTTAGTGGAGAGAGCCATTCAAAGAACTTCCAAGTCACCCAGCCCCGTTTTCCTTAGTGGTTTTGTCTGGATTTCCTGCTTTCCCCTTAGAGGGGACGCTGTGAATTTTAATGAGCTGGCAGAGTAAAAAAACCTTGTCAAAGTGTTGCTTTTGATAGGGAATGGGTGGATGTTTAGTTGTGTTACTCTTTTAAAAGTGGAATCCATAGATGACTGGCAAAAGCATTGAATATTTAGTTGTGTATACAAAATCATTGAAGATTGTTATGGGTGAATAAGTTGCTTTGCACTAGTTTGAATATCTGTTTCAATGCCTGAAGCTAAATGTAAACATACACTTCTGTAGCTGGGGAAAAAGACTGTATTTTGGGCTAACATAAACTGTGTTAGTGTGTCTATTCTGATGTTAATCATGATTATACCCTTTTCTTTGGATAGAAGCACCTCCAAATTTTAAGCATATTCTTCACTGCAAGTTGCTAACTGGATGCTAACAAGTATTTAAGAGGCTGAACATGAAGTGTTCCTCGGTAAACGTGATAGAAGCCTCTTTTCCTGCAAGATAATTATATATTCAAATATATACTTTTCTTTAAGACTCTGCTGGTAGTTTTTCTGTTTTTAAAATGCCAACAGGGAATTATTTCTAATTCTTTTGATTGCACTCCGTGGGCTTGACCAGGATCAAGTCATGCTCTACTGGATCCCGGAAAAACAAAATATATTTCTACCTGTGCTGTAGTGATGCATGTCTACTAAAAAGGAAGTTCCCCCTTTCCTCATGAACTTGATCCCTGTCAGATTCAGCAGTTATATAGCCATCTAGTTTTCCACTGGCTAAGCTTGTTGAACTGACTGATTGTTTTGTTTTAGTGTTTAGTTTGCTCCTGGGTGAGCCAACTGAATGGACTCTCTCTGCAGCTGCAGGATCAGTAGCCTGATTGAAGGAAGGGAGCAATATTTTGTGGTTCAAGAGTGGGGAAGCAGACATGCCATTTCTGGTGATTGCTCACAGTTGTGTGGTATTAGATGTGAGCTGATACTTGATTTTAATGGAATAAACTGGGTTCTGCCCAAGCTAAGAATTGAACTTCAAGGGAATATACAGCCAGCCCAAAGGGGAGCTAAAACTCCAATCATGTTTGGATTTTTTGTCCTTAAGTGTGCTCAGCCATCCTTTACTTGTTTGAGAGACTTCAGGAGGGCTGTTTTGCTTCTGGCTGCAGAGGATAATGATTTTTAATCCTGAAAAGCCTGCTGGTTTGGTGGGTTTTTTTTGGGTTTTTTTTTCATTTGTTTGGGTGTTTTTGTTTTTGGTTGTTTTTGTTTTTTTTTTCTGGCTGCAATAAACCTTTCCTTTACTAAATACTATGCTTTTTTTTTTTTTTTTCCCAAGCCTCCTAGTTAATGCAGTGAATAATCCAGTTGGAGTGTCTGTTGCAGGGGAGGACCAGGCTGTAGTTTTGCCAGTTGCTGCATTGTTGAAAGCTGTAGACACAGTGGTGCCTTTCCACTGGATGCTGCTCAGGAAACCTCAGGAGAGAAAACACCAAGGGCCTTACTTTTTATTTTTTCCTTTGTGGTTGTTCTAAACCCAGAGAAACTGGTATGAAGAGATTTGTGCTACTAATGGTTCTTCACCACTTAATGTTGCAGTCATGGAATAAACAGCAAGTGTGATGTGCATTTACTTGGTTAGTATTTTCTTTTATCTTCTGAGGTTCCTTTCCTTTTGTCACAAGAGGAAGTTATTATGTTCATGGGTGTACAAGCACTGTTTCTGAGCCACTGTGGTCTCTGCTCCCTGACCTGAGATACTGAATGAAGTTGGACAGGACAGCATGCTGTGTGACTAGTGATGAGAATGTTATCTCTTCTACCTTGGTGGCTTATAGAGAAGTTTCACGTAAGAAAGTCTTTTCTCTGACAGAGGGAAAGAAATGAGGGTCTTCAGTCAAAGATGTCAGGAACCTGTATTTTACCCTCTGTGTCTTAGAATATTTGGACAGACCAAAACTTTCCTTTAAATACTTCTCAGCAGACAAATATACTTGAAAAGTGAATTTGCTGTTGCCTCTTCCTCACAAGATCCTCTTGATGGCTGGTTGTCAATAACAATTCCTGTTTTCTATATATTTTGTTTTTATTTGGGCAAGTGCAACTTTTTTTTTTTTTGTGTGTGTGTGCGTGTCTTGGTAGGTTGAGTTTTTCGTGGTGGTGTTTTTTGGTTTTTTTGGAGGTTTATGTTTGTTTTGTGTTTGGTTTTGTTTTGTTTCATGGCAACAACTGTGGTCTTATCTCTGAGCAGAACTTGATTCCTTGTAGATAGTGATGTCTTAAACATAAGGTGAAGTCCTCTGAATGTTTTAGGACATTCACTGCCTTTGATTGTCCAGGGTCACTTGGGTGCATCCAGACAGCAGTGGAGCTGGGTAAATTTTGCTAACTAGTTTTTTACTTGGCTGTGTGGAAGATAAAGTCCTAGTGGAAGTTAGTCAGACATTTGATTTTGGTGTGATTGATTGTCTTAGGTTTTTTTTTCTAAATACCAGTTGAAGTTGCATTTCTTCCTTCAGAAATTTCTGTATGAATGAGGGTATGTGTTGCTTCAGAAGCTTCAGTATTTTCAAAGAAGTGATGAGAACAAGTCTGCAGGATATTTATTGAATGTAGCTGGCAGATTCTGGTTAAAACTAGAGAATCACCAGTATATGCTGAAATATGAAGCATGTCTCTCAGAGACTCAGAGATAATAGGAAAAAAAAGATACTCAGAGGATTAAAAAAAAAGTTAATTATAATATTTAACTTTCATGGCTGAAACTGCTCTACTGCTGGAATACATGGCATGTTCAGTCCCTTGTCCACATCATGCCTTTGAACTCTGAATATGTGACCAGCTTTTACCTAGCTCCAGTCTTTTGAGGAGGAGCACTTTCTCTTCCAAAACTTCTACCAAGTGCTGTCTTTTATTTGTAAGACCTATTTGTATATTTCTTTGTCTTCCTTTGCATAGCGTATGTTTAGGAGTACTAATCACTAAAATAAACTTCTTTTTTCTGTTGTCAAAGTGAAATTTTTGATTTTTGCAGATGCGGATATGTTCTTAGCTAATTATACATTGGCCTAGCAGGATATTTGTTTCAAGTAACAGCTCAGAGGGCTTTCAAAAGGTGGGTAAGAATAGCCACTTGGTTATTGGTTACAGTTTGTTAATACAACTTGAAGCTTATGTATGAGTTTCTGTTTGTGCTGGTACTCAGACTGTTCCCAGCAATACACTTTCCTTGTTAAAACATGAGAGCATACAGATAGTAAAGTTTCTCTCTCGTTTGGTGTTCTGCCAGTGTTGCAGATCAATATTTTTCCTATTTACCATAGAAGGCTATAAGATGAGACATGAGTTCTCCCAGGGTCCTTAAGCTCACATTCAGTGTAGTTGGTTGGGGCAGCACAGAAATGAGTCATCAGCATGGTTCCTGAGGAACATCTGATTCTTGCAAACTTCCTGTTTCAATCAGCAATAAACTGGTGAGATGCTTTGGACGACAGGACTCGAGGGAAATGCACTACATTGATGCTTTGCAGATGTAATTTTTTCCCACTGTTCTTTTTCCTCATGCTCATATATAATTCTACAGCTGGAGCAGTAAAATCTGAGCTCACTGTATATATACACTAGTTGTGCCCTCCTGAGGCAGTGTCCTGCAACCTTTTCCCAGCCCTGTTACGGTGAGAAATCTTTCACTGCGAGCTTTGTATTTTGAATATAAAAAAGCAATCACATTCTAAGGTGTCATAGAGGGCTTTCCATGGTTTATTACAGATCCTTCAGGAATCAAAGTTACTTTCTTGAGACTGCCTCAGGAAAGGAATTGAAAATGTGGGGTTTTTTTCAGCTGATGGAAGGGAATATTTAACTTCTAGAGGAATCTTGAAAGTCAGTTGCTATTGCCATACCTGGTCTGTTCTTGGAAGTTCAGTAATAGATTTCTTGTGTCTTGGAGGCTTGCAACTATATCAAGTCAATTTTTATTCTCTGTATCTCTGGGCTTAGAGTTCTTGCTGAAGGAAGATTGAACAAAAGATCTCAGAAAATATTATAATAGCTGTAAAAATTTGCTTTTTACAATGATAGATCTTTAATTAATGTTTGATCATTTGCCTTTCTCTTTCCATTCTAAAATCCAAAGCAGTAACGCAACTAAATATGTTGGATAAGACAAGGGATGAAGACTTTGAAGGTGGGAAATCTTAGTTTTAGGAGTAGTTTTAGGAAGGGTTAAATTATAATATTTTGTTACTGATTTTGTAAGCTAGAATAGTGCTTGCCATTCCATGTTACACATTACTGGAGCTCCAGTTGTGGTGTAGATCCTTGGACTAAAGCGTGCTGTACAGACAGAAAACTAAAATAAACAAAGGATTGAGAGTTGGGATGGCTTTCATCTTAGATTCTTTCATTGCTTTCCATTTTTAATGGAAATTTTTAATGAAGTCTTAATTAATGATAAAGGCATTTTTAAAAAATAGTTTTGTTTGGTTTTCCTTTTGTTCATTTTAAAATTAGTAAAAATAACCTTGGTCTGTGGGTACTAGCTTACATCAGTAAGAAAAAAGCATACAGGAATCTTGTTCATCTTTATTAATTGTTGTGAGAGAATACAGCCACTTCTTTACACAAGAGTTTTGGGAATCTGTCTCTCTTTCTTTAATACTTATTCCTTGTTTTTCACTAGTGCTCCAATGTATAGAAAGGGATGAAACTAATACTAGTTTCATTTAATGTTTTATATGTTTTTTCAAATGCACCTGTTTCAGTTACTTATTTGAATTGTGGTGTCTGCAAGGTCAGGTATTAACTGCTGATGGGGAACTTTTGCACTTCACCAGATCCTGACCTGGAAACTGAAGCATCTGCTTGACTGAACATTTTTTTAAATCGTTATTAAATAGATTGTAATTAAGAGTTTTCTTCCTTACAGTCTCAAATCTTATTTCCTCATTTGATCTACAATTAAAATTAAGTTCATGAGTTTGTGATATCCTGCTCATTACTATGACAGCAGCCTGCCAAACAGACTTGATGAGTGTGAGGAGTTGGAGAAAATAAGGAGCTGCTTTGTGAGGCAATGTTTCTGTTCAGCCCCATCTAACTAGTTAATAGTATCCCACTTATGCTCAAAACTGTTGTCACTGTGATAATTTGGAGGCAGTGGCTCCCTGCTGTGTGTCACTTCCTTATTCTGCAGTAGGTGTGGTTGGGCATGAAGCCTCAGCCATGTGTCCCTGCTCAGTGCAGTGTCTGAGATGGCCCTCCAGCTGCTGTGTCTGGACACTGTCTGTAGACAGTGGGATCCAACTTAAGAGGAAGTAATATAACAGTATTTTGAAAGTTCTCTTTTTATCAGGTTGCCAGCTGTGCTTTTAAGAAGACTAGATTGTGTCTGATGGATTATAACATGTCCTTGTTGGCTTGTTGGGGACTATTAAACTGAGTGTGAGGTTCCACACATGTCTGAGGCAAGTATAAGTCCATACTGCTGCATGTACCTTTGCTGGGATTTTTTTTTTTTTTTTCCCAACCGGCCAAATTATGCTGCTCATGTACTGCACAATCAGGAGGATGAAGATCTCCTTTAAAAACCCTGTTATGCTGTTCAGGTTGTTTGAGCTCTGTTTCCAGAACAGCCTGATCTTTCTGTGCCATTTCATCCCCAGGAGCGTTTCAGCCATTTGTGTGCCTACCTTTTTTCTTAAAGTGTCCTTTAATCCTGAAGAACAAATATGGCTTAAGCAATGGTGGCACAGACACATGCTAGGAGAAGAGATGGAATCTGCTTGAGGAACAGCAAGTTGCCTGGCTGCCAAACTGTAGGGTGTAGTTCAGCATGTGCTTTGCAAACACACAGAAAACTCTTAATATATTAAGAGTATCTTCCTGTCCTGTCTAAAATAGGAATCACCATATTTTCAATTGGTGATATTGGGGAAAATAGCACTGACAGAAACATCAAAATTCCTAGGTACCATAATAAATATGATGTTAATTCAGGAGTTATGAACAAATAGAGACCCAATGGAGTCAACATTTTCTCAACAAATCGTAAGTCACAATGGGCTGATTTTAGACAACCGTATGTGAAACTATAAGCTAGTCTTTCAGACAAGTTAGTGCTCTCTTGTGTGCTCTTCAGGGTTTTTTGCATTGTGCTAGGTTCAAATTGTGATAAGCAGTCTGATCCTTGGAAAAAGGAACAAACAAAAAGTCCCAACCAAACAAAAAGCTACCTCAAAGGTCATTATTAGTCAATATAAATTGAACTTTTTGAATGTTGTCAGTACAGGCAGCAAAGCTTACAAAGCAGAATTGAACGCAAACAGCTGAAGTAGTACTACTTCAGACTCAGCTGAAAATGTCCATACATCTTTATCTTATCAGTAAATGGCCATGAGCATATAGTTAGTGATAAATGTTGAATTTTCTGCCCAGAGCATATCCACATGTACTTGATATTTTGTTACATTCCATAAAACATGGTGTTAGTAGCTCAGGTAACTTTTTGTTTTGGCTGTATCTGGCCTTTTTGTCAGACACAGTGCTCTGAAGGTCTGTGTATTCTGGGCCTTAGAATGTAGTACACTTAGACTACTTTAAGGGACTGTGAGGTAGATTGGCTTTATTCAGTCCATTCAAAAAGTTGTAGAAACACAGTATTCCAATTCAGCTTTTAACTGCAGTCAGTTCCTGATAAAGTGTTTCTTATGGAAATTTACTTTCCTCTCAGACATTAAAGCATATATTTAGTAGTACATAAATAAATGCAATGTCATGATTCAGTTGTGACAAACAAGAATGTATTTCTAAGAGATTTAGGTGATAATGTAGTTATTTATTCTCTTCACTGTAGATGAGGCTCTGGAGCATCATGAAGTGGTATTTAAACTGAAGCATCTCATTAATTGTTGAATGTGTATTACTTGTGACTGCCAGTGATTCAGCTGGGTGTTGAACAGGTCTCAGTCCATGGGTTTGCAGTGTGTACTAATCTTGCTGAAGAAAAAGGAGTCTGATGGGAGACCTCATTGCAGCCTACAATTTCCTTGTAAGGGGATGAGGAAGGAGGAGAAGCAGACACTGATCTCTTCACTGTGGTGGCTAGTGACAGGACCTGGGGGAAGAGCCTGAAGTTGTGTTATGGGTGCTTTTCTTTTTGCATTAGAAAAGTTCTTCAGCCAGGTGCTACAACAGGCTCTCCAGGGAAATGGTCACAGCACCAAGCCTGACAGAGCACAAGAAGTGTTTGGACAATAGTCTCAGACACATAGTGTAACTTTTGGGAATGGTCCTGTGCTGGGCCAGGAATTGATGGTCCTTATGGGTTCCTTCCAGCTGAGCTTACTTTGTGATTCTGTGATTGTGCACTGAGCTCAGTGCTAGCCAGCTGTTGCCCTGGCAAGTTTTGTGCTGAGGCCTGCTCATATAATGGAACTGCAGTAAAAGCACTTTGCTGCTTGTTTGCACATCTTCTGCCCAGGTACACCTCTTGTAAGTTGTCCTTACTTACAAAAATTTGCAGTTTTACTTTCTAGGCTTATGAGCACAGAAACCATGCAGGTGAACATAAGCATTTTAAGCATTTGAACGATCTGTTTCAATTACCAAAGCTGCTATAAACCATGCTCATTGATTAGTCCTGTGCTAAATGCTCTACAAACAGGGGGAGTAATGATGTCTTATTTCAAAGTAATTTTAATACTAGAGAACAAGTAAGAATGAAATCTGAGAGCCACAGATGGAATAACAATGATGCGTGTGTGCAATTTGGGGTTTCTTTGGGGTTTTCTCTGTTGTTATACAGCCATGGTATGTTTAAAGCAGGGTGATAGGTAGTTTTGTGAATTGTTTCTGTAAATATGTCAGAGAATAAAACAAAAGTACTGGCTATAGAGGCTGGATTTAAATATAATCACCATAATTTCTCTTACAAATAAGAGACGAGAAGTAAGGTTTGGATTAGTCATGACCTCCGTGTATGTGCAGGAAAAGCAGTTTTGATAGTAAGGAAATCTAATTCATTAATACAATTTTTATGTAGTGTTCTAAGCGCGTGTGAGAGTGGTTAAATTCCAGGCACCAAAGCTAGACAGCAGGTATTAAAGAAGTTTGAGTGATGCAGCTGGAGGTAAAACTTCGTCAGAGCAACCAACAGAAAAGTGTGTATGTTAAATAATTGGAAAAAGCTGTGAGATTTAGAAGTAAAAATCAACAGAGATCCCAGTCAGCTGATTAAAAGGCTTTCTATCTGCTGCATTTCCCCCTTTAGTGTAAAAAACTGCAGTAAATCAAAAATCAGTGTATTAAAGCTGTTTTCACATGCATCTCTGTATAGAATCTGTTGAAAAGGCAAGAGTTTGAGCTACTGCACTTAGGTTCTTTGGTTATTGAATCAGTATCCACTTAACTCCTGTTCTCTTTTTTTTTT
>WEIU01007039.1:15044-36359 GCA_013389925.1 Aegithalos caudatus
TTTTCAGATTTTATATTTTGTACATACATTGTTTTGTATATACTGTATAGGATGACTTCGGTGGGCAGTGAACGTACCCGGGGCACTCGGGACAAAATGCAAATTTCAGCCACACAGCCAACGCAACCACAGAAACAAGTAGTACAGGTATGTGTTACTGTATCAACTTCTTTAACCTGAAAGTGAGAATGTAAAGATAGAGTTTGTTCCCCTAGTCAGTAAAAACTGAAAAAGATGGGATGAAAGTTGGTGGTTTATTTTGGAAGACTATGCTTGATCACTTGCTTTAATTACTCAGTAATGCAGGACAGCGTTAACATTCCTGTGTTGTCTCTAAATGAGTTTTGGATTCTTCACCAATGTCTCCTATCAGTGAAGAATTCTGTGCCTGTGTTAGGATTTCTGTCCTATGACCTCAGCAGTCCTCAGATCTGTGCTCTTCCATCTGACAGCCTCCCAGTGCTAGAATATTCCTGGTCAAGAGAGAAATTTGAAGTGGCGGGAGAAGCTTCATTAGATGTATGTTATTCTACAGCATGACGTTGTGTCTCTGCAAGTCACGAAATCCTAAACTTCTTGTGCAGTGAACCAATGAAGTGAAATGGTCATCCATTAGCAGACTAAAATTTTCAGTATCTGTTAGATGGAAATTGTGTTTTGCCCTACTGCCGCTGGATCTTGGCTCCAATAGTTTCATGCGTATCGGGTTACAAAGAGTGCAGTATGTTTCTGCTTTTGGCAATTCAGTATTCTCTTGACAGATACATCTGAAAATTTGCTTCAATTCAAAAACTGTTTCAGTTCTTTGCTGACAGAGTGTGTATCAATCTAGACGTCCTCTACAGTGATGTACTGCCTTCTATTGTTTTTTGGACTGGTCTTCAATATGGAGACCCTCTTGGTCTGTTTTGCACAGTATTAATCACGTGACCTCAAACTCTTGTACTCTTGAGTTGCAGCACTTGGCATAGTGGTGATTCATGGTAACATGTGGATTTAGAAAGTGACTTTCAGCAGATGAGTTGAAATTGGTTTTATTTTAAAACAAGATTGCAGGAGTACAGTGAACAACCTGGCAGAACATTTTGCAAAATGGCACCTGAGTGCTTTGCCTGGTTGGGTTCCCTGACACAAGGCAGGGAACAATGCCTATTGTTTCTTCTACCTTCTGAATCTTCAATTCCATCTGGTGTAATCTATTGGCATAAATGTGAGTGGTATTGCATCTCAAGTTTCTGAGCTCTCCGCTTACACAGGAAAATTGAAGATGCTGTCACACATTTGTAATTCTCTTCAAATTGGTTTTTTTTTTGTCTTCTAATGTTTGGGCTTGAGGAAAACTTTTGTTTACGGAAAAAATAAATCTTAGTGGATTCCTGATTTTTGGTAAAATGTTCCATCATGTCTCTACGGAAGTTATATTGTCTGAATGTTTTTGCTCTGGATATCTTCAAAGAAAATGTCTTCACTTGCTTTAAAGTTGCAGTGTGCCTATGGAGGCTGTAATCAGAGTGAGAATATGGATCAAGACTTAAATTCCTGAAGCCAGCAGACATTTTGGTTCTGCTGTCTGCTGAGCTCTCAGCAGTCACCAAGAGCAAGCTGCTTTGCTCAGAGCACCACATTAGCAGGCTTCTGTGGAAGGCGGAACTGGGAAGTTCCAGACCAGGCTGTCCCCCTGTTATCCAGTGGAGTGACATACTAGGCTGTCTGCATGACATGCTGAAAAGGTGAAATAACTCAGACTATGTCGCTGTGTTACAGATACTAATTCTCTTGGAGCGTTGTCTCTGAGCGCAGATGTTGCTTCCCTCAAAGAACTGGGACAGCTGCAGTAACTTCAGCAAATAAGCAGCTGGTGTATAATTGGAGTAATTTTTAGACTCTTCTCAGCATTTATGCTTGGTGACCTCCTCTAGGTCTTGCATTTGTGGTAAACTCCAAAAGGCAGACAGTCTGACCCTGATTAGCTCTGACCTTGTGAGACACGGAATTTCACGTGTGTATTCTATGAAGTGGGATGGCAAAAGATGAGATTTAGCCAGCTGCTCAGGGTAAATTCTTTTGATCCGTTAGATGATCTGGTCCCACTCGATGAAGAACCCTTTCTGCAGGCTCAGCAGGTGCACTGTGCATCCTAACTCTCTTCAGTATCAGCTTTCTCTGTGTGCCGTAGTAGCCTCTTCTCTCTGAGCAGAAGTCAAGTGAGGTCCAGGATCTTGTAGTGCACAGTGTTCTTTGGTATTTTCTTGGGAGTGCAGTTCATAGGCTGCAGATGTCACGCTAGAAAGAGTGAAATGTGTGATATGACATCTGTGTTAGAGCTGTTTTTCTCTTGGCACAGCCATAGTGTTATGTGGATTTATTGTACTTGACTGCATCTCTTTCGGTCTCTAAGCTTCTGTGCAAGTTTCCAGTGTGCGTTTTTGTCCAGAAATGTTGCAGAAGCACCAGATACTTCATCAATAGCAAGTTCCTTTACCAGTTTTCAGAAGCCAGTATTTGCTTGTAAAAACAAAAACCAGTGCAACTGTTCATGGGCAAAGTCTTGATACATGACTCAAGTCTTTAAGTCCTCATAAAACTACAGAGTCAGGTTGTTGTTGGGAGAACTGTGGAAGGTGACGTGAGTGGGAATCATCACAGATGTGGTTAATTTACAGATACTATTGCCAGTTTGTTAAAATAAAACTCTAAACTCTGGAGTAGTAGGTCCTAAATAAAAGCATTGGTGCTAAAACATAGTCTTCCTTACTTAAGGAAAAGCATTAGCATTAATTAATTTAGCATTAATACTAAAATGTGGGTCTTCTATATATGGTGGTCTTGTTAGTGTGGTGACTTTTAACTGTGTTTCAGATGGATTAGAGTGTATTAATTTGCTTCTACCCCAAATAACATTTAAAACAATAAATGGGAATAGACAAGATATTGGTCCTTTGCCCACAACATCTCTGTGCTTATTGTATATTTTCTTTTTGAGAACCTGTAAGAAAAAAGCAGAGACACTAGAATATGCTTCTAAAAAATATAGTTTCCTTTTGTTTACTTTATTGAATATTATCTCTTTTCAGGCAACAGCGGAACAGATTCGCCTTGCTCAGATGATCTACGATAAGAATGACGCAGATTTTGAAGATAAAGTGAAACAAGTATGTTTCTTATGGTACAAGTTTTTTTTGCTCCACACTAAGATGCTCTAGCGCTGGCTTACATTTTGGAACTAGAGCATCTGTTTCTGGGTTAGATGAAACTTGTTTTCAGAAGGACATAAGTTTAACTAGAAAAAAGTGCTCTTATTGCCTGTCAATTTTGTGGTACAGCTGTGACTGTACAGTTATATCATTGTATTTTTCTTTGTAGACAAACTCTTAAGCCAAAACTCATTTTTGCTGATGTTTCTTCCTACACATGTCTCTCTGGTACGGTCCTGATGATTAATGATTGTCATAATAAAGAATGTGTTCAGCTTGTCCACATGTATATGTATGTGAGAAAAATGTCACCTGTGTAAACTGAGTTTGCTAATATGTTGGAAATTTTTCAGGAAAAATAAAAATCTAATAATAGCTTAAAGGTGAATCAAGGTGTTATTTTAAAAAATAAATAATCTGACCTCAATCTGTGTATGTATTAAAATAATGGAATTACAGTGTATAAATGAAATCTCACACTTTTCCTCTACTGTGGTGAGTATTGAGTGTTAGATAATCAAGCTTTCATTATGTGTTATAGCTGAGACCATTAGTTCAAGCAGTCCTGGCAATATGGGTCTCTGAAAATGGCCGAGGGGGGTCTGCTGGTCTGACCCAGAATACCGTAACCTTCCCAGAGAGAGAGGTCTTGCAAGAGACAACCTTCCAGGGGTCTCAGGCGCTCCTCCTGCCACTGGGCAGCCTCAGCAAGGTGCAGCCTGTGGCTGCAAGTGATCACCTCTTAGCAGTGATTTCAGCTCTGCCGTGTGACATGATCCCAGGCCGACTCAGGGACACAGAGACAGGAGAGTCTATGTATGGCGGTTCTGCAGAGGAGGCATTATTGTCCAGGACCCTGCGGAGGGGGCCAGGGACGACAGCTCCCTACTGAACTGGGCAGAAGCTGGGGTGGTACCAAAGGGGAAAAAACAATGGTTAGAAAGAATCTACATGGGTATAGCATTATGGGTACTTGCCATGACCAGGCAGAACAGCCTCTTTTAAGGGTTATCCCAGAGAGGGCTGAGATGAGCCATTCAAGAGACATCCCTCCAGGGCAGAAGCTTGGCAGGCTCATCTGCCTCCACAGGTCTCTGTTCTCTTGTGGCTATTGGTGATTTTATCCTAGTGAATACATCACAACTCATGAAGAACCTAGGAGTACACCCAGGAGGGAAGAATTATCTTGAATGCATAAATGCAGCAAAGGAGCGGATTTCTTAGTTTCTTTTCATCTCTAAAACTTTCTCTTAAGCATTATTGAATGCTTTCTGTTGTTCTTATTACAAACTAGTTCTGTTGCTTTGCCAAAAATGAAATCTTTTATTTCGTGAAGCCAAAGGACTCTCATCAATACTGCTTGTAGCTGTCTTGGTGGGAAGGAGAGTAGCTGTCCTGGTGGGAAGGAGATTAATTCAGTTCTGCATAGAATATGTTTTACCTTCTGCATATGTATTCCTAGCTCATGTAGGTTTTGTTCTTTGGATGAAGTTGCTGGATGCCCCCTGACAGATTATTTCTGTCCCATGTTCTTCAGGATATACACCATAAGTTCAAGGACTATAATTCAGAGCTTGGTCTCCTTAATCAGCTCTTGACTCTGGTGTGGCCTTAGGCTGAAATTGATCAAGGGAGCTAGTATGTCTGGAAAATAATGCACTTAGTCTGGGTGGTTTTCCAGGTGGATCTGTTTTTTGCCATGTCTTGCTCTGTCTTTTTCAGACTGGGATAAAGAGGGGCAAGTTTGGTGGAGAAGGAGACAGGATGATACTGAAAATATTGTGGTCCTTTGCATCTTTATTCTCGTATATTGCTCTATCCAGCAGCATTTGCTGCAAGCATACAGAATAAAAAAGTGTGGAAGAGTATTTCCTTGATTACCAATTAATTTGTGCTTCTTCTTATCTCGTCTGAGTCCCAGGCAGATCTGGAAAATGCAGATCACCTTATTCAGGATATTAGTTCAGTCTGACATGGTAGCTATGCATATTGTTGTAATTTGTGATCATATGAGCTCTTAGTTTCTTATGCTAGTGATTTAGGTATTTTAACATGTCTGACTTTTACTGCCAGCTCATGGAAGTGACGGGGAAAAACCAGGATGAATGCATAGTGGCACTACATGATTGTAATGGAGATGTGAACAGAGCAATCAACATACTGCTGGAAGGAAGTTCAGACACGGTAAGGTTTTACTTCCATGTTCAACTAATCCTTCTGTTTGCTGTGTTTTTCACCTTCTGAAAGGATATTGGTGAACTCATATTTTGGAAGTTTTCAGTGTCTGTGTCTCCACTCAGTTTCTTTTGGAGGAAATGGAAACTGGGGCATCTTCTCTATTGCATGTATACCTTGGAGAAGGCTGAATCTGGAAAATGTGAGTGTTCAACTGGTCTATTGCAGAGTTCCTGTGCTTTCATTTATATACAGCAGTTTTAACTCTGCAGCAGAACTTGGTGCTGCATCAGACACAGGCCTGTTTTTTGCTGCAGGTTTTGTAGTTACTGTGTAGACCCTCCACAGCCCTGAGGTCTGAGATGATCAGAAAGGACAACCTTTGTAAACCTAAGGGCAGGCAGATATTTTAAGTTATACAAGTTCTGTAGGTGCGGTTTGCCAGTTTTGAAGTAGGAGGAAGTGTCCACATCTGCAAGTTGCATTGATAATGCTACTTCTGGCAGGAAAGGATGCAGCAAGTAGTTGCTCCTTTAACTGTGTTGCTCGTTTGCATGACTTAATCAAAAAACAGGAAGGGGAGATTAAACTATGTGTATACAACAACAAATAATACTGCTTTAAAAGTTGCACAGTGAAATTTTTTATCTCAAGAGATACTAAAAAAAGTTTTACTACAGTTGGAGTTTTTGCTGGAGCGATTTCTTACAGTTTGTCCTTAAATTAGATTCTATCTCATCCAAGTTGGAAAAGTAACCTGGACTTCCTTTCTTGATGATGAACACAGTATTTCCTGTGATTTGTCAGGATGTATACTCTGGCTTATTGTTAATGAGGAAACTCACCCCTCACACACCCTAAATCTGGGACACACACTGTTCTGACTGAGTGGACTTTGTTTTCTATCCTCTTTTCATTTTTTATCAGTTGAGGTCTTCTAAACACAGAAGTATATGATATTGACAAGGTGGGAGTAGAAGAGAGCCTTTCACTTCAACTGAATCTGTCTGGGTAATGTGTATTCTATCATACATCTCATTTTTAGTTGCAAGTAGTTTTCTGGTTGATAGACAATATTCAATCCTTTCTTACTTTAGCAATTTGTTGTAAGTGATCATGACATAGATACTGAACTCATTTATCAACTACAAGTGAGAACAGGTATGTTCTGCTCTTTTGACAAGTCCTTCTTAACCCACTGCTCTCTGTAGACAAAATGCAACTTGGATACAAATACAGAGAACTTGATGAAGTCAAGGAGGAAGGAGTATTAATTGATGGGTGTGAAGAAATTTATTCTTTCTGGAAGTTTGTGGGCCTCCAGGTGGAAGGATGTGTTTTAAGGCAATTATATTTGAGAACAGTTTAACCATTGTTTTGACGTGATGACATAATTTGAGGTGCTACAAATTCTGAAGCAGATTTCCAAATCTTTTTCTCGTCTCACTCTTCCTTTGATGCACTTGAAGTTTTTTCAGACTTCATTTGAAAGATGTGTCCATTCAGCTGAAGGAATTAGAAGAGCAAGGAGTGATAGCTAAAATGTGTATTTATAATGTATATGCTACTCAGCCAGTTTAGTCTTAGTCTTGTTTTGTTTGCTTTTGGAGTTTAAAGCTGTGATCTACAAGCTTAGTCTCTTAAAGACTTTGTTTTTGCAGCAGTTGTAGCAGTCTGGCTTGGGGTGGTTAGAGGTTTGTGGATGTGTTGTGAAGGACATGTTTCTTTGCCTAAGACTAACTTCTTACATCCATGTGATGCTCAGCTGTATTTTACTTACTAAACCTTTGAAGACAGAACAAAAGAGACCTTTGAGATTTTTATTCTTTCCATGTAAGAGTGGGCCAACAAGAATTATTCTGTTACAGATTTTCAAAGGTCAGGCCCACTACTGTGATTTGGGTTGTCTCAGGTGTTTCACCTCAGCTGAAATTGTACTCAGTTAGCTCCCTTACAAAAAGAGCTTCAACAGTTTGTGATGGATCCCCATGCTGACAAGTAGCACCATACTGTATCTTAAAGGACATGCCTGACTTCTCAAGGCTTTTCCTCAAAATTGTGTTGTGGGAAAGCACGGATCTGATGCTTTCATAGTCATCTTTTTACCGATCCTTCCTAAGTTATTTTAAATCTCACACAGGAGAGCTTGCTTCCTCTTCAGCTTTGCAGACTTAGCCAGTTTTGGGTATTTCCTGAAATGGTCAAAGAAGTTTTGACACCAAGCCCATTGCATTCTGAACTCTATAGACTTGGTTCCTCAGTTGTCAGTGCAGGTATTTTTCCTTCTGTGAGGTGTGTGGAGCACTAGGAGTGTTTCAGTGCAGTTACTCTGACTGTGGTAGGTGAAGCCATGTCATACATACTGGGGCTTCGAAGCAGCTTTTTGCCTCACAGATAAGGTGGTGGTTAAATGTGTTTTGCTTTGTACCTCGGATCACTGCTGGCTGGGCTTCACCAAAACTGGCTTAGTCTTCTGTACTGGAAGTGGAATTGAAAAGTGATTTCAGCCTTCTTTCTCACCAATGCTAATCCAAAAAATGAGAGAATAACTGTTCTCTTTGTTCTTTCTGTCTGTAATGCTCTCTGTAATGTTTGTAAACTGCTTTGGTACCTGCCTTCTTCATAGTATTGGCTTCCTAGGCAGCTTGAACTAGCTGGTCATGGCCCAGCTCCTCAGGGCTGCTGTGTTGCTGTTGGTGGAATTGAGAGATAAGACAATAGTTGAAATTACTGATAGACAACCTTTTTTGTTTGATGCAGGTTCCTGTCAGACATCATACTTCAGTGCTTCACAACAATTTGTATGTGCAAATATTCTGGTATTAAATATCTTACCTGAGCTGTAAGCTCCTAGAAATGGGGACATACATGTAAACCCTTCTGCTATCTTAATGGTTTGCAAATAATACCTTTTCTTCTTCTTACTTGCTTTGCAGCTATGGCTCAATAGACTAACCACGCAATTACATAGTATGAGTTGCTGAGCTATTCTTGGCAAGTGTTTTAGTAATTTTATTTTCAACAACTACAGATACTCCTGTGATAACATCCTTGAATTTATTTTAAAGATTGAGTTTAATATTAGAGCAGAAGCCTGATGTTTGGACCTTGATGCCATGTCTTGTTTAGACATAGCTTTTCCTATGTTTTGCGATGTTGATGGTCTATAGCTGTTAAGAGTGGAGGGCCTGGCTTATTTTCAGTTCTCCCAAGCTGTTGTTTTGCCATTCTGTCTTCTGGGGCTTAAATTCTAGTATGCCTGGATGAAAGTTTTTCTTTTCTGTTTGAGGCACTTTTTTTTTTTTTTTTTGCGTTTTGTTTTGTTGTTTTGTTTTTAATTCCCCTGAGGCGAGGTGCTTATTCTCATCAATCTTTTGTTCAATGATACTTCCAAGTTTTGTTTTTGTTGTTTTTTTGGGTTTTTTTTGTTTTTTGTTTTTTTTTTCCATTTCTCTGGGAGAAAAAGATAGCTTTGTTCATGTTCCCTTGCTAGATTTATGGATATATTTGAGAGCAAAACTGTTGCTTGCTTTGCAAATGTTCTGTGTTATGATATTATCCAGTCTTCCTTGAACTAGTGAAAGTCCACCGCAGCCAGAAATATTTGAGATTCTCATATTCCCTAAACAAACTTTAAAATGTTTTCTTTCTCATCTCTTCGCAAAAATACAGTGTGTGTCTCCATTTATATCAGTGTAGTTTGCATATATGACACTATGCAAATACCTGGGTTTTTTTCATGAACTGGAGAGGTATGCAGTGGAAAGTGTGCCTTGAGAGGTGTCTCCTCCTTTTTGACTTTTGTGTCTAATTCTGTTCTACCCAAATAGACTTCTTGGGAGACTGTAGGGGGAAAGAAGAAAAGCCTTGGAAAGGAAGGTTCAGAAAACAAAGAAAACAGAGAGAAGCGAGGGGACAGAGAAGTGAGTCGTGGACGGGGATGTTCCAACAGACGGGGAAGAGGAGGCAGCCGTGGACGAGAGTGTACGTAGAGGGATTAATTTTTAAAGATTGAGACACTTCTCTTGCAGCTGGAACTGACTGAGCTAAGAGCAAGTGCTTAATGGAGCAAAGTCTGTCCAACTATAGCTCAGTGTTGAAGGGGTCGTAACTTGTGCCACAGGTATGCTTGATCTGTCTGTGTGACTTGGCTTTGGGATGATCTGTACTTGTTCAGAGACACTCGGTTTAACATAATTCTCTGTTCTTGATGAATTGATCTTGTAGACATTGCTGTTCTTCATGTAAGTTTTAGAATTGACTCTTTGTAAGACTGCTTGAGAGCAAGTATGTCGCTGCACAGCTGATACACTTTTTTGTTTCTTTTAATGAAAAAATTACCCAGCTTTGACTCCATCTCCTTTTATGAGTGGGAGAACCTGAAGATGTTCTCATCTTCTCATAAGGGGAATGAAAACACTGGGATGATTATTAATCTGTAAATATATTTCTCACATAAATCAACCAAAGGTGAGTTTCTGCAACAGAGAAAATTCATTGTTAGTGAAACATTTAAAGTTTTGCTACAGTTGCAATTACATTGTACAAAACTGATGTTTCAAAGTTAGATACAGTCACAATGGATCATTATGGGATATATGTTGCTTTTTTTAGCTAGTTTGGTCAGCATTCTCAAAGCTATGCTCATTGTCTGTAGTGGCTGTGTGCCACACTAATAGATGAGAAAAGAAATCAGAATGGATACAATATGTTTAGTTTTCCACTTATAAGCAGGAAAAATATTTACAAATTAGCCAACTCATCTTTTTCATAACTGGAAGATATTCAGCTGTTGTGCCAATATAGATGTAAATTTTTGTAGGATAAAGTGAAGATGAAAAAATTTTCATAAACTTGGAGCTAGACTTAGAAAAGTATAAATTAGATCCATCAAAACGGAAGCATAGGGCAAATTGTTTTTTTAACCAGGGATGGATGCTGCTTGTCTCGTTTTGTAAACTGGAATTAATTTCAGATGGAACATTTCAGATGGTTACCAGATATTGGTATTTTCTTCCCAACTTTGTCCAAGCGTTTTTGGTTTTATTGTTGGCATTAGGATAAAAATGCAGTACGAAGTCCCAGCAATTAGTGTTTCAAGGGGCCAGTTTTGTTGGGTTTTTTTTCTCATTCAAATAGCCAGCCATATTTCAAAGCAGCTTGTCAGAAGCTTCCCACAAAACAATTAGGTTGCAGAGCTTTTTTAATGTCCTACCTTGACCCAGTCATCACCCTTCTGCATTAAATATATAGGAGCAGTCTGTTACCATGCTTGTACAGGGTACTACAGGGATGCAGTATGTGCAGACAGGAGAAGAGTTGTTGTTACTGGTTATGCTTTCTTTTTTCCCTGTTGTCAACCAGTGCATAATCTAGGAAACATAGAATGAGGCAGCGGTATTTCTTATATCATTAAATAGTGTAGGCTGCAAAACATGGCATTTGTAGAGGTTTGTCTCCTGAGGGACTTTTCCTTCTTATATTTTGCTTCCTAATTGTTCAGGACAAAGGAAACATAACTTGCTTCTAGTTAGGCCTCAAAGAGGGGTGATTGAGATCTGTAGACCAGCCTACTTGAAAATTTTGCCTTTTGTTTTGAAGAGTTTGGGTTAAACAAATGGCTGTGTTGTCTCATCTATGAGTCTCTAAAGCTTCTTTTAAGCTGTCCTCTTTCCACAGTTAGAGCTGAAGAGAATGGAGTGGACAGCAATCACGGAGACAGGCCTTCAGACCGTGGGAAACGTGGCCGTGGGAGAGGTGAGATGGTGTCATTGGTATGGGACTGGCACAGCTTTCGTGTCCTGAAATGGAACTCTCCCATTTGTTACTTTAAATTTGTTACTTTCTTAAACATTTTGTTGATCCTTTGATTCTATACACGCTTCAGCCACCTTGTATTTGGGTACATCCCACTCCTTTACCCTTTATCATTTCTTGGTCTTGGAACAACTTAAAAAAAATTGACGGAGATCACTTCTGTGGTAATTTCCTGTGTGGCAGGCTGCTGTGCACTGGCTGTGGAGAGCTGTTTTCCCAGACTGGCTCATGCCAGCCTCCTTTGAGTGGGAGTTTGCTGGGTTCCTCAGGATGTACCTTGGCAGCGGGAGAGCACAAGATTCCATCTGTATGGCTCTTGGGGAAGGATTTGATGTGTAGTTGTACCGTTTCTTTGGGGTGGCTCTGGTTGTCAGGCTTGCCTTCTGCTTTTGGTAGCCAATCACTGAATGAACAAGGCACCTTAGAGACATTTTGCTATGAAAAGGAATTTGGCATGGAAAAGTTGATGAGAGCTGTGGAGAAGGAATACTGAGTAGTCTTAGGTACAGCTCCAATCCTGTCCTGTAGAAGAAGTGGGATAACAGACTGGATGTGGAATCAAGTGATGTGTATGTGGTTTGGATTTTCACTGGTTGGGGTAGAAAGAGGCTTATTTTTTCTTAAAGTCAGAGGACTGAAAATGAGTACCCATGTATGGTGCAGATTATGGGTGGACAAGGTATTAAGTAAGTTAAATTGACAAAATATATATCAGTATGTAGTCGTGTCTGACTCAAGAAAAATTCTGCCTTCAGAGGACTCCTTTCTCTTGGAAATGTCGGGTAATGAGGTATTCAGAGACAGGCACATCCAACATCATTGTCTCCAGATTTGCATCTTGAAGGTATTCAGAGATGCAAAGAAGTAACTTCCAAAGGTTTGTTTGCAGGAGTGCTTGTGAAATTAGCAAAAACCCAATGGTGTGTGCAGAGAAATAGCTCTGCAGGGCAAGGTGTGGTATAGTTCGCAGCTACAATTTTTGCTATGTTAAACAGTTTACACTTCCAGTAGATAGAATGTAAATTTTGCCATTACTTATTTTATAAAATAGTCCTTTATATTGAAATGATAAGTATAAAAGTAAGACCTCTTAAAAATGGTTCATTGAAACTTAGGGATTCATTTCAAATGCAGTGTTTTTTTGCTTTAACCTTGCAAACCATATGCTGCTTTTGTTGTCAAAACTGTAACTTTCTAGATGTATATCATATATCTCAAACTTCATCATCAGATCAAGCTGACCTAGCTGAAGAAATAGAAACTTCAGAGAGTTTCTGTTCACAGGCTTTGTGTACATAGTATTACTATATAGCTCTACTAAATATTTTAGACTGTAACTGTAAGCAAGGTATGTTAATGAAGTGTCTGTGATGAACCTGTTGGCCAAGTACAGGATCGTTATATTACAAGTGTGTGTATTCCATGGCAGGAAATACCTGATTAATTTTACAATGCAAACCCTTGAAATCTGCAGGGAGTTGTAGAAATCCTTGTAATTCAGTTCTTATAATTTCAGGGATACATGGCCTTCTGTCATTGGATATTAGTAGAAATAATAATAAAAGGCTTCCTGCCATTTCATTCTATCGTCTTTTCTGTTACACAGAACACTCAAATGAGAGGTACCATATTTCAGCTGAAAGTAAACAGATTGCTGGTAATTACCACAGAACCCATTTTTAGAAATATTTCATGCCATGTGTGTGTGTGTAGAAATCTAAGCACTGGATGTGAAATAAGGGGTCAACTAATTATCTGAGCAACTCACTGTCTCTATTTTAAGCTACTTTCTCAGGCAGGAGTTATCTTACTGGCTGCCTTCTAGAAGATTTGCTGGGCCATCATATGTGTTACTGTTTTTGTACTTCTTCACTGTACAAAAATGTAATTTTAAGAAATGATAAGCAACTGAACATAGCAAAAATGGGATTGACACAGAGGTGATAATGTGCTGTTTACTGATGGGGAAAACCCTGATACTGTGTATGATACTTACTGTGTAAGGCACTAGCTTTATCTGGCAGTAGATCTTCCATTAATGACGGTGTCACATTCCTTGTAACTTTATAGGGTAGTAGGTAAACAGAGTGCAAAAACCACTGTGTGTGGTATGCAGGGCGTTAGGGATTTGAAGCATTGACAAATTATTGATTGATGAACAGGATGCAAAAATGTATCACAGCATGTGTAACAGGACGGGTCTTAGCTGTAATTCCTCTTAGCTAAATCTTTGCTTGTTAAACTAAGGGTGTGTAAACTTTGTATCAAAGTCAGGGAATATCTTGTTTTAACATACCTTCTCATCTGTGCTTCTTTTCAGAACCAAATTTCTTGCATGAGCTTAATTTAAGTGTAAGAAATACTGTAATGGTGGTGAGCAGTAATTGCATCAAAGTGATTATATTTGTCAATATAGCAAGGATTTGCAACTGTCTAGAATGTAATCTCTTGAAGAAATTATGGAGGCAGATGGTTATGTCTTTAGGATTGTCAGCTACAGAAATATTTTCTCATTTGAGTTTTAATCAGCTGCAGTGTTGTGTACAAATTGAAAAAAACTTTACAAGCACAGGTTGTTTTAATGCTGCTGTTTTTTAGTGGTCTTGCATCTTCAATTTTAGGTGCAGGTCTGATTCTCCCAGTTTCTCTGCTTCATATTGAAAAGGATGCAGAGAATAAAAAGGATGTAGAGCTAGAAAAGGCTTTTGAAGGAATTGGGAAGTCTGCAGTTATGGGGTGTGAGGAACAAGTAGTCTAGAATTTTTCTGCCTGCAAGAGAGGACTGAGTGGGTGTATGGTAGAGATTGTTTAACTGTTGTGGGGGTGTCAATTGATCATGCCAAGAAAGTATGCAGAAGAGAGAATATTAAATGAGATCAGCAGGTTACAGCTTCAAGATGAACTTAGAGTTGGTTCTTTATACATGTAATGAACCTGAAGAACTTTCAGTAAGATGATGTAGTGCAGAAAATGTACAAATAAAAAGACTTGGCAATTTCATCCTAAGAAAGAACCAGGCAAGAAAAAGAAACCACCGAAGATTTTGTTGTATGTTAATGATCTTTGACTAAGGAAGTCAAAGCCACAAATAGTTGAAGCCCAGGAAGGCATCCGGAGAAACTGCACTGTGGTTTCAGTTCATATACTCTTCCTTAGATATCTAATTGACCATGGCTTGTAAAGGAATAACAGGTAGGTGGGCTTTTGGATTTGATTCAACGCAGAAATTGTTATAGCCACATATATAGTAATTCTCCTGGTTTGCAGAAGTGAGATTTATTGCTTGCACTTCCATTTATCTCTTTACTTCATTATTCCAGAGCAACATGAGCATGCCGTAAATGTTTTGTCTGCTGACTGTATAGGAAAATAAAACAGCTTATCCTTTTCATAGATATCTGATTATAGTCCAGTTTGTATTCTTAATCTTTTTTCATTGTTTTTAACATAAGAACTGTCTGTCCTTGAACAAATTGGATTTTTGTATCCAGAATTGCATGTATAAACATTCTCTTGGTTTAAAAGCTTAGACCAGTTGGCACAGAATATATCCTGGATTTTGTTCACCAAAACTAAGGAAGATGTTGGTTTTTTCTAAAACATGGATGTGGAGCAGACCTTCTGAAGTCAAAATTTGAAGTTTGTTTAATTTTGCTGTGGCTCATTCTGCATTAGTTAAGAAACTGTTATGTACTTTTTTTTTTTTTTTACATTATCATTGTTTAGTTGTAACAAGTCAC
The DNA here is from genome assembly GCA_013389925.1 of Aegithalos caudatus. Classification (NCBI taxonomy): domain Eukaryota; kingdom Metazoa; phylum Chordata; class Aves; order Passeriformes; family Aegithalidae; genus Aegithalos; species Aegithalos caudatus. The sequence continues at coordinate 29,971 of WEIU01007039.1, forward strand.
CTGTTTTCTTTTAAATATAATTTTAGATTTGAACATTTTCAGCATGACTTGTAAAAATGCATTCTAGAGTAAATGCAGTATATAAAACTGATGAATTGCTTCTAGCTTTATGGTGACTAATAAAGACAAAAGTAATTTGAATTACCAAATCCAGCTTTGGTGTTTGTTTTGGTAATATAAAGTACCCAGAATACAAAGTTTCTGTACTTAGTATCCTTAGCTCTTAAGGCTTAATAAGCCTCTGTCAGCTTCATTTTGTTGGGCGGATGGGTGGCTCTGCACTGCCAGAGCAGAGACCAGGGAAGTAGAGTTACTGTGTAATCAGAGATAAGCACAAATTTAGTGTTGCCTGCCCTTTGAGTCCACATTTTCTTTTTCTTGCAGCTGTTATTCAGGCCATTTCTTAACTTGGAAGTAACTTCCTCTAATTTAAACCCTGAGTGAGTTTTGAAATAAAGCACCTGTGTTGCAGTGCGAAGATTCAGGTTTACAAGCTTAGCAGACCTGATTTTCTGCAGAATAGGTTATTGATTTAATGGGCTAGTCCCATCTGAGTTGTGGTTCTACACACCTTTCTTGTGCTGCCATGTAGTGTGCATTGCTTTGGGGGAAGAAATGTGAATGTGGAGAGCAGTTCTTGCCATGCACAGTTGCTACCAGAGTGGAGAAGTAATTATGTGATGAGTGTTTTGATCTCCTAGTGGCTTTTAGTAAAAACAGCAAAATTTGCCCCCTGCCTGGGTTAGGTATAAGTATTGACCTTTCTAGAATTCATTCAGAAGAAAAATGCAAAGAGTAAGGCAGCAGATGACAGTAGTTGGAGACTCCTCTGAGAGGCACAGAGGCACCTCTTCAATGACATGTTGTGCTTTCTAGAGAGGTGCGCTGCTTACCAAGGGCTTATCAGGCATGTCACCGAGACTACCAGGCTTCTTGCAGTCCACTGACTTTTACTTCCTGCTGCTGTTTCATGTGGTAGAGCCAGGAGCACTCTGAAGAGCATCAAGGGGCATTACAGAGCCCTGGGTGTAACCATAAGGCATTTTTCTGAAGTGGGTAGTTTTTGCAGGTAGTTTCTTCATCCATCCTCCCAGTCAAAAACAAAGGGGGTTGAAAGGACCAGTTGTATTTGGAGAATCAGCAGGTGTTTTTAGGCCTTGTGCCACAGCGGGGGGATTTGACTTCTTAGACCAGGGGACTTGCTTTGAGAAACCTGGACTTCTGGGAATTGACGGGTTCTATCTGTCGGAGAAGTGGATAAGCATCTTTGGTCATCATGGCTTCATGAAGGGCAAGTTGTGCCTGACCAATCTGGCGTCCTTCCATGATGGAGTGATCACTACAGTCAACAAGGAAATGCTGGCATCATCTCTCTAGACCTCTGTAAGGCCTTTGGCATGGTCACACATGACATCCTTATCTCTCTGCATTGGAGAGAGAGGGATTTGAAAGGTGAGCTATTTGGTGGATAAAGAATTGGCTGGATGGATGCATTCAGTTAGTGTGGTCAATGGTTCTGGTGGTCAATGGTTCTGTGGTCAATGGAGGCTGGTGACAGGTGGTGTCCCACAGGGCTCTGTCTTGGAATTGGTACTCTTTAATATCTTTATCACTGACATAGTGAGATTGAGTGCACTCTCAGCAGATTTACAGATGATACTAAGCTGAGAAGTGCAGCTGACACATCTGAAGGATCAAGGTCACATCCAAAGGACAAGCTTGAGGAGTGGGCACATGGGAATCTCATGAGGTTTAGCAAGACCAAGTTGCACTCAGGTCAGGGCAAGCCCTGGCTTAAATACAGACTGCAGAGAAGAACTCCTTGAGAGCAGCCCTGCAGAGAAGGACTTGGGACTTCTCACAGATGAAAAGCAAATCAAGTGGTGTGTGCTTGCAGCCTAGGAAGCGAACTGGCTTATGGGGCTGGTGAGGAATGTGAAAGGTCAGGGGCAGCCTGGCCTGTAGTGACCATGAAATGGTGGAGGTTGAGATCTTTGGGGCAGTGATCAGAACACACAACCAGCTCACTGCCATGGCCTTCAGGAGAGCAGACTTTGGCCTGTTCAAGGATCTGCTTGGTTGGGTGCCATGGGACAGAGCCCCACAGGGAAGAGAGGCCCAGGAAAGCTTGTTAATATTTAAGGATTCCTTCGTCCAAGCTTGGGAGAAATGCATCCCAACCAAAAGAAAGACAAAACTACCCCAATTGCATTGGATGAAAAGGAGCTCCTGGAAAAATTCAAACATGAAAAAGGAAGCCCAGAGAAGGAGGAAGGAAATACATGTAGCTTGCGAGGAAGAGGGAGATGGGATTGTCTGAGCAGCCAGACTTCAGGTTGGGAACACTGAAGTTGTATTGTTGGTGATAAAAGGAAGACAAGGGAAAATGCAGGCCCTTTCTGTAAGAAAACAGGAGATCTGGCTAACCAGGAGATGGAGAAGCCAGAGCTATGTAATTTTTTTTTTTTTTTACCTTGGTCTTTTCCCACAGGATTTCCAGCCATATGAATTACAGAAGGGAAAGGCAGGGGCTGGGAGGATGAATAACTATCCACTGTAGGAGAGGTTGAAGTTTGAGTCTGTTTGAGAAATCTGAAGGTGCACATGTCCATGGGCCCTGACAAGATACATCTGCAGGTCCTCAGGGAACTGGAAGAGGAAGCAGCTAAGCCACCATCCATCATATTTGAGTTGCCACTGATGAAAAAAGGGAACCAAAACCTCCATTTTAAAAAGGGAGGGAAGGCAGACCAGGGGAACCAGAGGCCAGGGAGTCTCACATCTGTGCCTGGCAAGATCCTGGATCAGATCCTCCTGGAAGCAAAGTTAAGGGAATTAGTGTGAAGTGATAGGTGACAGGCAAACTAACCATCACAAAGAAAGAGGTAGGCAACATACGTGTAGACACCAGGGTTTTTTTGGTGGCTTGGTATAAAGGTTTTCTGGTATCTATCAAGGTGGGAACTGTTTTGGAGAGCTGATACAAAAGTGAACAAATACTCTTTCCTGGCAGCTGTTTGGTGTTCACTCACTGGAAAGTGCAAAACTACCAGTGCACAAAGGGGTGGAGCTTGTGATCACTGGTGAGGAAGACCACAATTGTAGTCATTCTAATTTAAATGGGTTTAAATTACTGTGGGATTGCATGCTCAGTATTTGGGTTTCTGCTGTGAATTCTGAGAGCTTTAGTCACTGTTAAAAGGCACTAAAGGTTTGTAGATACCCTGTGGGCATTCACAGTTGTTCCATGACTAACCTCTCTCTTAAAAGACTCTGTTCTAAGACAATTTTTAAATTTGACAGCTGAGAGAAGTAGCTTTCTTTGCGTGAGAGTATAAGGATGTACTAGTGGTCTGGTTGTGTCAAAGAGAATATTAACCCTTTCCACTGGCATCTTGCGCTAGTGACCATGATGTATGAGATCCTGTGTCTGAGTGAGGTGGTATTGCAGTGGTGAGCATTCACTGTACAATATTTTGAGTTAATTTTTCTAACTTTGAATTTAGTATTTTGGTTTGGTACTCTCTTTTGCCTTCATTAAAAAGGTTTTTTTTCATTTCTTGATAAAACTTCATTCCAGTTTTGACTGAAAGTATAGACACAGCATTACGAAGTTAAAGGAATTCACTTGAAATGCAAGTTCAGGATTGTTTTGCATAGTCATCTGGCATAAAAAATGCCTTGCTCTGACTAGTAGTCTAAGACCGTGCATGGAACTTCAGGAACAGCATTTTAACTTTTTTGCAATTTCTAAAATTGTTGCGTATTGATGTTTTTAGTCAGTAGTTTATTGTGCCCACTATGGGAACATATGTTAGGTATGCTTGGCTTGCTAAAACATCACCTTCTCTCTAGTCCTAAGTTCCTCAGGCTTTTGCATTTGGATACTGGGGTGACTTAACTCCTCTTCTGAAATCTTTGTCTTCTTTCTTGATAGCTATTTTAGTTATCTCTTTGTACCTAATGTCTGTCTCAACTCAAAACTGTTTCTGGTTGACTGTTTCTGTGTTGTGCAGCTCCCACCTGGATTTTACCTCAGCCTGTCAGAAAACTGTTGATTTTTATTCCATGCAATTTCTGTAAATGCTGTTTAATGCTCTATTGATAGTGACTGAGAGTAATTTTATGACATGATGGGCCCCTATCATGTCCTCAGGTAAACTTACTGGACATAAAAAAGCTAACTGGACAGAAAGGTAATCCAGAGTGCTGTGACTTTTGCAGAGGATAGCAATCTGAGCAGTTCAGTGGCCAGGTTGGAGGCAGTTGGGTACAGCAGGGTTTGGGGCACTATTGTTTATGGCAAAGAGCAAATGGGCTCAGTGAAGATGGGTGGCAAATGCCAGGTTGCAGCAGTTGTTGATTCTTTTCTAACCTCTGTCTGCCTTCTTTCCAACCAGTTGTGAGAAGAGAGCAAAGAGCGGAAAATAATGTAGAGATCACAGAGCTGGTCAGTGTCAGACTTAAACTGTTCTGTGTTCTTGTCCCAACACAATGCTGTGTGTTTCTGGGTGGGAATCTTTCATCTACTTTGATGGTTCTAACAAGTCTTGAAAAAGTAGGTCCAGAAATGTCTTTTAACACTTCAACAATGAACTGGGGTAAGGGGAAGAATGAGTGGTGAGAGCAGAAAACAGAAAGTCATTAAAGTGGAACCTTCATAAACTGGTGTTACCATGTCCTGGAGGTACTGGTCTTGCTCAGTTTCTGTGGTTTCCTGAAAGTAAGGGTAATTCTGATCCAACTTTGAACAGCCTGTCATGGCTAATTCTGATCTGTGGACATTAGTGTTTTGATGGTTTAAGATTACAATTTCTGTGTGCTCTGGTAAACTTACAGTTGCTTGGTGACATACGATTACCACATGATTTTGTCATTAAAATACACATTGTTTTGTTTATTTTGTTGAGTGCAGTTTCTTGACCTACTTCTGTTCTTGTAATACAAAATACAAAAATATTCTTCCCCATCCTCAAAAAAACCTGAACAACCTGGGTAAGCCTTACGTAAAACGCCTAAAGGGATGTGGAAGCAAATCTATGCAGAAATATATTGCATATAAGAAGTAGTTGGTAAAACTTTTTGTCAACACTTGCTTTGTGTATTTTTGAGTAACACATTTTCTTGCATTGTTGACAATATACAATGTGCAAAAATTAAACTGTTCATTGTATCAATAAGCTCGTAAACTGAGGCTGGTACTCAAAATTGGGGAAAAGAAATACTTTATTTTTGTTAAAATGAGTATTGTAGTGGATGATAACAAGGAAGTTGAGTTATTTGATTTGGTTATTTTCCTATTCAGTGATGAAGGATGAGGCAGAAGGAATGTGTGATCAGAGATTGACAAAAGCACATGAGGTTGGACAGGTGGTCTGAGTCAGAGAGGGAAACAAGTGGAGTATTTAAACTTTTTCATCATGGATAAGGAGTGACAGACAATTGCTTGAGAGATCAGGATACTCAGGGAGGCTGGGATTCTAGACCATCGTAGGATAGAATGAGACAGTAGAGACAAAATTCTGAGCAATGTCTAATAAGTTGGCAATAGCAGTGTTTGGGATGCACCTTTAGGTAATTTCTTTTAATGGCGTTTGGAGCTATTTCATGAGACACAGAAAAGATGGCAAATAATTGCAGATCCTACTGAAACATGTGGTGCTAGATGAACCAAGGCTTATTTGAGTGTGTTAGGGAAGCAAATTCTGTGTGGGAATTTGGGCAGTAAATGATATTTAACTTCAACTATGGCAGTTTTGTTGAACTATGTCATTGTTTTATGTGACAGACTAGTGACTGGTAGCTCCTCTGCTGTTGCTGTTAAATGGTCTTTTCTCTCCTAGGGTTTGGACGTGGCAGAGGGAGAGGAGCGGGGAGGGTTTCAGCCCAAGGCATGGGGTAAGAAACATGCAGAGCACAGATTTTGGCAAGGATCAAACTGAGTGGCAATATTAATTGACAGTGTTGCCACTGTATGTATGGATATTGCTGTATATTTGATAAACCAATATGGATGCAAAAATTGAAAAATCTCTTAGATAATGAATGGAATATTTTTGTCTTAAACTAGTGTTTCTAACTTGGCACACCTATAGAATCCTAATATATGTCTACTCAGTGTTAATATCCCAAACATGGAGAGACATACCTGCTATCAGGTACATAGTGCCTTGGAGTCTGAAAGTTGTGTCNATGTTTGCCTTTATTGACACTTCATGTAACATCAGTGATGTCATGATGAACTGGAGTCTTGTTCTACTTCTTTAATAATTCTTGTTCATACTTGCAGATGATTAACTCAAAAGAGGTTTTTTATTCAATAATGCTTTTTCACCTTTTAGCTGCATCTGTGTCCTTTGGCATTGATGTCAGCAGAGCACTTTGAAATA
>WEIU01007039.1:47668-72589 GCA_013389925.1 Aegithalos caudatus
TACTGTTTCTGAGCTTGGGCTCTCACAGCACTTGGTTAAAGACCTTATTACCTCTTAGCAGAACTGCCAAGAAGGAACCATGAATGGCGGTTCACTGTGCTTACCTGTACTTACCTGCATCTGCTGGTGGTGGGAGCTGAAATGTCAGATGCAAGAATACATGGAATGAGTGCGAGCAGTGAATTGTGTTACCCTTGTGCAACAAGATTTATCAGAGTTGCTCTATAGTGCCATAAATTGTCTGCCCATTGATGTTAGAATGGCTGTCACATTAATTACCTCTTACTCCTGTATTTCAGTTAAACTGTTTCCCAAGCTGATGTAGTTACACTGTTCTATGTTGGTGTGTGTTTTCAGTGGGTCATATTTCCTAACTCAACCCTCTAATTAAATAGGTACTTGATTCCATGGAGAAGATTTTACTGATATTTGACTATATGTTTTTGTCTTTTTAAGCAGAGCTTCAGAGTAGCTGTTTATAATGGTAGTTTGACTTTACTTTTATCTTGAAAGTGCATGACCAAAATGGAATTTCTGCAGATGTTGCAGGAGGGAAGTGAGCATATAAAATTCTTGCCCCATCTTTTTTCAGCTTTCGGAAACAAAAGTCTTCACTGCATCTTCTGTTCCAGCTGAAAATCATGTGACTCCTGGGCAAAGGTAAACTCTTCTTCCATGTTTTCCCTATACTTTAAAAACCTTTTCCTTGATTAAGCAATGTTAGCTTGCATACATAAAATATTGAATAAAAACGTTGTCAGAGATTGGTCAAAGTCATCTCAAAATTGAAATAGCCATACTTGCAAATTGCTGTATCTGTGAGTTTCTGAGTTACATATTTTTGACTGTGAAAGTGGAGACAAACTTAACAAATGTGTGAGCATAACCCATCGTCTGCATCAGGACTGCTTACAGGCAGGAAGAAACATAGCTGAGCAAAAAAGTATTTTGTTGTTGAAAAGGAAGCTCTGGCTTTAGTGTCCAGAAAATGGAAAGCCTGTCTTTGTAGATGCAGAAAGTCTTCAGAATGTAGGCAAATGTGACAAATGTGTTAAGTGAAAGCTGGCATTGGCAAAAAAGTGAATTCCCTGGTAAACATCACAGTTACAAGCCTTTACTGATGACACAGGGTTGAGATCAAGAACCAGAACTATCTTAGTTGCTGCCTTCCTTTGCTTGCCTTTGTATTCAAATATTGCTGGTGATGTTGTGGAATCAGCTGCCCTCCATTAGCCTCATGTTTCTGGAGAGCACATTAAAGTTCAGTGATGAAGACCTTGGTAGTGGGATAGCATGAGATCTGAAAACTAAATAGGCTAATGGTCTCAAATGTTCTGATTCTACTCTACTGCAGCAAAATTTTCCATATAATATGGATGTGATTTGCATGAGGCATGGTGTCAGATGGTGTATAGTTTATATTTATTTCTTTCTTGAAGGTAGTATATTCATATGTTTCTTTTTCTATTCTTCCGGTGGATGTCCCTCAAATTATGTTAGAAAATGTTTTAGTTCATCCACTCAAATTGGAGTGGATTTTTTTTATTTATTACTTGCTGGCAAAAAAACTCCCTTCTCTCTCTTTGTAAGACAGACAAAAAACATTTGAAAAGATTGATAATCAGTAATAATTCTGTTGCTGAGGTGGCAGCTTTAGTTTTGTTAGTGCTTTCCTCAGTGTCAGTGAAGTTTAATCATGGTGTTCATTCCAGCCAAATTTCACTTTGTCTTATAGCATTGATTTGGTGACACTGCTTCAAAAGCCGGTGACATCTACCCAAGAGACAGAAGGCAACTCATTTGAGTCCCTCCAGCCGCAGACCTTTGGCCAAGCCTTAGTATTCACAAATTCTCAGCACAGCACCCAGATGGCATCAGGAACTGCCAGCTCCAGTGCTGTAAAATCTTATTCTCCTCAAAGTCTGGTAAAATTATCTTATGCTTTCTAAATATTATCTCTACTAAATGTTGTTCATTAATAAATATTTCAGATTGAACAACTTTTCCAGTGCCAGTCATTTCATGAAGTGTTCTGGTATTTGTTGAAAAAGCTGAAAATGAAGAATATTTGTCCTTCCTTTCACTGCCCTCAAAAAAAAATTACTTTTTTTTTTTCATTTTGCTGATTAGTTATTTCTGGGTTTACATGAAGTAGTTACATTAATTTTTGATTAGAGAGCACAAATGCTTATTGCTTGCTGATATAGGATAAAATAATTCGTTTATAGTTAAGAGTTCTAGGCCAGAAATCTGGTGTGTTATTTCCAAGCACATATTCAACTGCTTCTTGTATAAGCATGTCTGTTTCTGAGTCAGTTTTGAGGTTATGAGATGAGGTGTTTTTTCTCTAAAAATCAGTCTAACTATTAGTAAATCTATATTTTAAGATGCATGGGTTTAAGATGCATGGTAAGTTAGTATTATGTTTGAGTTACAGTAGAGGAAGTTTTTACTGGTCATTGTTAATAATTTAGGTCTGAAAAGATTTTAGTTGCTGCTAGATAGCAGCTGTAGACATTGACGGAATGATTGTTATTTATTAGATAAAACATTCACTCCTTTCTCTTTCTTTTGATAGTCGACAGTTCTTTGCTCTGGCTTTGGAGAGCTCAAATCCTCTAAAATGGCAAACTCTACTGGTTCCCAAATCTTGGACCAATTGAAATCACCAGGATTGGGTCCGTTTACCTCTCAACAAACCAATAGCAATTCTGCCACCACGAGCACAGCTGCTGCGTCATCTTGGGATCTAAAACCACCTAGCACTCAGTCCTCAGTCCACAGTCAGTTTGGTAAGTGCTTTGACACAGCTTCTTCTCTTTCTCTCTGTACTAGCCAGTAAAATTTCTTAATGCCAATGATAGTTTAAAATTACTTAAATGAAAGACTTTTTCTAAAAAATGTAACCCTAGTACTGCAATTATTTACATTTTAAGTGTTATGTTTATTTGCTGTAATAGATATCACAAGTATATCATAAACTAAATTTTCTTAAGCTTAAGCCTATCCATAAATGTCATTACCTCTTTAAAGTTATTTAGCCGTCCAAGTAACAACATCTTTGATTTAGTGTGCTTGAATATTTACATGGAACTTTGTTGATGAGTGTTTTTCAACAAATGCTGAAAAATACTTATTTTCATTATACCTGTACTGTTTTTAGCTGAGTGCAAAGTTGTGTATTTGTATTTTGTTATTTTTTTTTTCCAAATCTTCTTTTCTAATCATTACATGAATTTTGAATGAGTACCATGTAATTTCTTCATAATGTGCATCATGCCTCAGTGTTCTTTCCCTAGTGTGCTGTGAATGATTCAGGCTACTTGTTTTGTGTATTTATAATTGTATGATTTTTTCATGTGATTGAGTAAAATTAGTAGCAACAGTGAGAATGACAGAAACTTATTTTCTGCAGTGTTGTTCCTGGCAGTATCCTCAGTGTGAAGAAGATAGCTCTTGTCTCTCTTGTGTGTATATATATTTATGTGTAGATAAGCAGTCTTTAGTAGCAATTACTATCTTTGACATGCAGAAATTTTAAGAAAAAAAGTATATTTTAATGCTCTCTAATGGATGTCACCAACTGAATAAAAACCCCTTCACGCTGGAAATGCCCGGAGGTCTCTGTGGTGGCTGACCAGTGCATTAGGTCACTTCATGGTTTTCAGCATCCAAAAACTATGAAAGGGAGGACTGAGGAAAAAAAACTATTTATGTCCATCATCTCTTTGACTCTCAGCTGTTATGAGATAGTAGAAGACTTTCCGGTTTTTTTTGTTTAATTTTCTTTTTTGCAGGGGGATCCTAAATTATATTGCAAACTCCAAATTGCATCAACTCTTTACCCCCTGGAAGTAATCATATTATATCAGCACAGTTAATTGCAGTGCAACTTGAAGTATTTGATTAAAATAATTCATAACAGTTTTTGAGGATTTTTGTGATAATATTGTGACTCTGTTGATGTGTTTGTTTTCATATTTTTGGCAAAAGCTAAATAATGCTTTGTCACAGCTGTTTATTTAAAGTAGATGTATCAACTGTTGTCCTTATTAGTGTTAGAGTGGTAATGATCCATGTGAAGCCCCTGTGAAAAGACTTGAAAATGCTATAGAATCATAACTATTAAGCATCACGCAGATTTTTGCATAAAGAGTAGAACTGTGAAGAGCAGAGTTCAGTGCTTTAATTTTGATGTTTCTTTTTCCCAACACTGACCAGACTTTAAATCCCAGCCTGAGCCATCTCCAGTTCTGAGCCAGCTGACCCAGCGACAGCAACAACAAATGCAGGTGGTTCCTGTTCCTCCTCCTGGGCTGGAGTCATCCTCCTCCCGGGTAAAACTCCGAGAGCCATCACCAGTAGACACCTCTACAGCTGTTGGCAAAATATTACAGCTTCCCGCTATCAGTATGGATAACCAGGCAGTGACTGTTCATCAAGCCCAGCAGAAACAGATGAAACCACCAAAAAGGAGGATAACTCCAGCATCCAAGGTTGGTAATTGAGTGGTGGCTTGTCATTAGTGAATGTAAAAACCACAAAAACTTGTGTCAGCACTGGCATAGCCAACAGGACCACAGCAGTGACTGTCCCCGTGTACTGGGCACTGGAGAGGCTGCACCTCAAATCCTGTGTCTAGTTGTGGGTCCCTCACACAGGGAAGATGCTGAGGGGCTGGAGCGTGTCCAGAGAAGGGAACAGAGCCAGGGAAGGTCTGGAGCATAGGTCTGAGGAGCAGCTTTTCTCCAGACAGGAGTAGCTGTCTGCAGAAAAGGAGGCTCAGGGAAAACGTGATCACCCTCTAGAAATGAGGGTGTAGCCAGGTGGAGATCAGTCTCTTCTCCTGGGTAACAAGTGACAAGACGAGAGGAAACAGCCTCAAGTTGCACTAGGTAAGGTTTAGTTTGTGTATTTGCAAAAATGTCATCACTATGGTTGTTGATCACTGGAGCAGGCTGCCCAGGTAAGTGATGGAGTTACGATCCCTGGAACTGTTTAAAAGATGTGAAGGTGTGGTGCTTGGAGACGTGGTTTGGTAGTGCTGGCTTTAATAGTTGGACTTGATCTGAATGTTCTTGTCCAGTCTAAATGATTCTTATGATTTGATTCAGTACGTGTTTTATATAAATTGCTAGGGAGAAGAGCGAAGACCTTTGTATATTTCTTATTTATGAAGCAGGAAAACTAAGCCGGAGTTACTAAGTCCGAAATACTGTGGTGATATCTTTTGCAAGCACATAGCTGCTTGCTCTGTATGGAAAATGGCTATTGCTGAGTGATTTTTAGATTGATTTTAGTAGCTACAGTATGAATATTGGTGGAGTGGGGAGGGATGTACAGATGATACTTCGTTATTGTGGAATAGTATGGTTTACTCCTTCAGCTTCAGATTCGGTAGATTAATTTCAGGTTGCAGGTGCATGCAAAGGAATTATGGCCTTTTCTTTTTCCTTTAAGATTCCTGCCTCTGCTGTGGAGATGCCTGGATCAGCAGACATGACAGGGTTAAATGTTCAGTTTGGAGCTCTTGAGTTTGGATCAGAGCCTACACTCCCAGAGTTTGGATCAACTTCAAGCAGTGAGAATACCAGCCAGTTGACCAACAATAGCTTATATTCAAAATCTGTAAAGTATGTGTGAGTTGCCCTCCTGCATTCTCAGGTGTTCTTGAAGGGGGTCAAGTTTGTGCCAGAAACATCAAGACAGGGTTACAGGTTTCCCCTCAAGAGGGAGGAAAACATGATCACTTGTTTTCTGTGGATTGTATTTTAAATGATAAATTTCTAATGATAATACAAATCTCACTGGATGGATAGATGCAAAGCTGGAGATTACATGAATATAAATAACCTGTTAATAAGCTATCCTTTATAGTTTCTCATGTAAAATTGCACTGATTTTCTAGTGTTTTGGAGGTTTGTTCCTCACTACCCATGTTTTTCTCCATCTGATCCAGCAGAATAGACCTTTGTACCATATATGTGTGTTAGTAGATTGGCATCAGGTTACAGATCTGATGCTCCTACAAGATGTGAAAATAACCTAGGCTTTCTGAATGCAGTAGCTCTTACTGAAATGCTAAAACAGCCAATGATAAGTGCCAGTGTCCCAGTAATTTTTAATTCCTTACTCATTGAAAAATCGTCATCAGTAAAAAGCTTACTGAAGTTAACTCAGAAATATGAATAAAAATAAACTTTAACATAACTTTTAGTTTTATACATGATATTTAAATTAGTTGGGAAATAAAATATTCCTGCATGTTTTAAAGTATTTTTTAGCTCTTTGCATAATTCATTTTGTAACATTAAAATTCTACTGTAAAAAGAATCCTATTGTTATTCATCATATACCAGGTTTCATGAATTCTGCTTGTTTAAAAAAGAAAGATTATGGTCCTTAATTTATGCCTTGGAAAAGCTGGAAATAACATGACTGAAAAGTGCTTGTGTGTAAATTCTTGTCTTGGTTGGGCTGGAACGAGGAAGGTGAATGCTGTTTAGTGCAGCTGATGTTTTGAAGCAGTGATTAGTGAGGACCAAAGCAATGTAATTTTTTTTTTTTTTGCATTCTTAGATTTTCTGATATAAATAGTGTAGATTTTTCTGCGTGTTTAAGGTAGTTCTGGATAGCTATATAGGAGCTGATATTTTCCTGAAGGTACTTGAAATACTTACCAAGATGATAAATAATTCTTTTTTTCCAGTGATCCTTTGATTACCTCTTTGCCAATATCCAATACAGTACAGGACTCCACCTACACAACCTCTGCCATCAGCTCTTCCAGTCTGACCTGCTCATCCCAGAGCACTAGCCCAGTAGCAACTTCCTCCTATGACCAGACTTCCGTGCATAGCAGGATAGCATACCAAAGCTCCATGGCTCCATCTGAACCAACCCCTGTTGCAGTTACGGTGAGTTCATTACAGAAATGAGACCTTGAAAAGGGAGAATATTCTTACCTGTATTAGGTTTGTATTCCCCTGATACATTAATGCTTTAACCAAGCCAAGTGGTATTTTTGATTCCCAAGCCCACCCTCTTACTTGTTTTCTCTTTTCCTGTGTGTAGTCATTTTTGGTAATACTGTATTTGGGATATAAGAGCCTCTGATTTTTTGGTTTTTGACATCTTAAATTGTGTTTTGACCTTTTTTTTAGTAACACTTAAAATTCTATTTGAGTTTTCTTTCCTGAAGCTAAGGATCTGTCTCTGTATGTAAATATTAGTTATGGTATTTTGCCATACCTTGACAGTTTCTATACAAGGGTGTATTATTTACTAAATTTATATGGTACCTAAATCCCAAATATTTTGGGGGCTCCTCTAGCATTACTTTTCTGTTGTATTTAAACACCAGCGGGAATTAGTTTCATGTGTTATTTTAATAAGCATAAGGAGAGGTCTAATATAGGACAAAGAATCTCTTGGGAGATCCAGACCCACCTGCTCTCTTTGTATATAGAATATAGGTTTGTTTTAAAAGAACTGATTTTATTACATGTTTTAGGAACTTTTGAGAGTTTGTAAGTTTATATACTTCTGGCCTTTGTTATGTATTGGCTCAGTCACACTTGTCTTCTGCACTAGCTCATATGTACTGGTGAGGATCAAGCATAGACTATCCACTTCTGTACTCCAGCGTTATCCAAAAAACAACTGGTGCTTCTCAAGTCTTATCTTTCAATGGAAAAAAATTGGCGTCTCTGTGTAACTTGGATAGTTAAAATTGTGAGTTACATTAGATCAAAAGCACAACCATTTCCTATATATTAATGCAATTCCTTCTTTCATATTGGTGTGAACCTGAAGTTTATGTTACAGTACATGGGAAGGTCTGCTGCTGATGGGTGTATTCTGGGCAGTGTATGGGTTTCTCTATGTTCAGGACACCTTGCACTTGAGACAACATTATGATACAGTTTTTTTAAAGGCAGTAAAAATTTGATTTTCTGCCTTCTTCAATTTAGTATGAATATAGAATTTTGCATGAAGCATGTTCAATGTGTGATTCAGTCTGAACATTTAATATACCGCTAAGATAATTTATTAATTAATTTCTTCTTTGTTTACAGAATGGGCACAGTGGTGTTAGGACACAGGCAACGCTTGACAGTAAGTTTTCAAAGCTTGGTTGAGCACAGGACTTTCTGTTCGTTCTTTGCTACTTGCTGTGCACACAAGCATAGGAGTGACATTGAGTTTAAGATTTTATATTGTTCTCATGATTAATTTATGGCTGACATTTGACTTTATTTGTGCTTGCATGAAATGGTGCTTGCTTCTTGACTACAAGTGAAATATGAAAGCGGGTCGATTAAATCTACAAACCTAAACAGCTTTAAAATTAAAGAAGCTGCTTTGGTGCTGGTCTTCCTTTTAAATTTATCTGCCAAAAATAATTTAATATAAAATAAAAATGCAAAATTAAAAATAAATATGAAATTTTTATAGCAGTTCTTCAGTTCTGAGTTGGAAAGCTGCAAATAGCATTTAGCTGTAGTGAAACAAAGTCACATTCTTTGAGTGCAGCTCTCACTAGGTATAGTTCTGTCTCTGCCCTGTTAGAAGCCTGTGGGGAATAGAAGTGATAGATGTGTTCCCTCTTCTGAGCTTCTTGATACCTTGCAAACAATACTTCAGTACTGATGCTGGTATAGGTGTTAGTTTCGATATCTTGGCCCGCTTCTAATATAGCATGGACCTGTAGCAGGCCTGCAGCTCTCTATCTGGGAGTTAAAATAATTAAGGTATAGTATTCACTCTTCTTATCTGTGTGCTGCTCTGTGGAAGTTTTCAGGTATAGTGGTGTAAATTAATATCTTTTGGAATTCCAACACTGCAATTTTAGGTCTAACCTCCTCTTAAGCATCCCTTCAGGTAGGCCATTAGTGAGACAGTGTTTTGTTAGTGCCAAGTTGAATTTAAAGGAGCAGGAGTGTGTAAGCTCCAAGAGTTAGTATGTAAAAGATTGATGTATACAAAGACAGATTTTCAACAGGAAAACTTTTGTAGTGTTGTGTACAGAGTTAATAAACTATTTATGACATTCACTAAGGAACCTGTCCTTCTTCTACAGAAAACAAAGATCTGAGAATTCCTAATACTTCCTGTATTCTGTAATGGCTTTACTAGTCTCTTTCCCTATGCCAGCTCTCCTTTGAGAGCATTTCTGTTTTCTTCTTCCATCGAGTCTGTTTTTTGCATCCAAATGATTTTGAATTTGTCTTACCTTTTGTAAGTACTTTTTCCTGTGTGTATGTGGTATAATGTTCTTAGTTGTTCATCTCTCTTCTTTGCTATTCTTCTTCTTTAATATCCAGATCCTGAGCTTCCTAAATCCTTAATTCAGAGTATGACTGATGTGTTTTACTTCTGACTATTCTACTTGTCTCCTGGTTTTCTCAATGCACATTGCATTCAGGCATCCTGTAGGGGATCTAAAGATGGTGATACTATCCCTTGTGTTGAGGGCATCTACTTTTACTTTAAGATGGGAATCCTTCTCTTAATATATTGAAAGTTTTGAATGTTATTTATTCCCTTTTTATACTATATTGTATTATAGGAGTTATTAGGTGATACAGTTGCTGCCTTAATAACCATGTTTGTCGCTTGGATTTCCTTCTCTAAGAGGCCATACTTGCCAATGCCATGGCCACTTGATTCCTGTTAAAAGTTTTATATTGCAGCTCACCAACCTGACTTTGGTCATCTAGCTAGGAAATCAAATCAATAAAGTGAAGAAACTCTTATATATAACTTCCAAGTGCATTTGATTTTTGTTTGGTGACCAGTCTAAAAGTGTATTCACATACAAGTTAGTGATGATCCAGTGGGTAGTGGTCCCTGGTGTGGTGTGGGAAAATGGCCCAGCAGAAGGTAGGCCTCAGATCTTTTCTGAGTTTTATTGATGAGTGAGTGTCTCTAATTCTTTGTTATTTTTGTAGAAGAAATAAGTGAAACAGCTGGGAATAATGTTGGGCAGTAGAATTTTTAAGCATCTTATTACAGTATAGTGATCCTAGAAACAAGTTTTAATCTGTGTAGCCTAAAAAGCGTAAGATAAAACCTAACACTTTTTATTATCTAAGAAAAGTGAGTCAATATTTGACAACTCCTTAGCCATAAAAAATGCTTAATGTTGTGCTCAATTCTGGCTTTTCATTGTAGCTTCTTTCATTCTACTGCAGTGCACTTTTGACTGAATATACCAAAGTGATAAGTTGTTATATATCCGTGTATTCCAGCAATCTGAGTCCCAATACTCAAAGGTGCTATGTAGGTTGGAATGAAGAAACAGAGCGGTAGGTGAAACTAGATTTGTACAGTGCCTTTAAAAGGCAGAAATAACTTGTGTTTACTGAACCAAAAGCAAGGAATTTTAAAATGACTTGTGAACCTAAGTCAGTAATCTAGATAGTGGCAGGTGAAGTGCAGAAGATGGTAGTTTACTACACATGTAGCAGTGATAATTGTAAGTAGAGTGCTTAAAGGGAAAAAAATGGTAGTTCAGTTGTGTTTGAATTTTTCCTTCATAGCCTAATTGCTTGATAGGGTTACCAGTTCTTAATGGTCAGGCTTTTGCAGACCAAGGGCAGAATACTACTGTGTTCCTGCCACCTGGGCTGGGATGTCAGTATGCTGGAATTATAATCTGAATGCCTCTTTTTAACTTGTTGCAGCTACTTCATCAATTGCAGCACCTAAGACAGAACCTTCTCCCTCACTACCTTCAGCTGGTTCTCTTCCCAGTGTGGTGTCCACCACGGCCTCGCTTCTGCCTTCAGCATCACAGCATGTGGCAGCATTGCCCAGCTTGCCTCAGTGCAGTGATTTGGCCAGCAGCTCACTCTCCCAGCTGAGCAGGTACAGTAGAGTTGTGATAAACTGAGGGGGTCAGTTTTGGGGATAAGACAGGTGTAAGCGTGGTTCCATATGGGGCTGTCAGGCACTAGGAATCCCTTTTCTGACGTGAACCAGAATTAGGAGAGAGAGTCAGAAGAGAACAGAATGTTTTGCGTGCAAATTATGAGCTCTGGGCTGCTTCCTAATGGCAGAGCAGTTGCTGCCCTCAGGCTTTCATGATACATATACAACTTTGTGTTTCAAATGGTTTACTTCAATCATGGTAGCTAAATCAGCTAAATTGATTTCCCCAGTTTATTTTTCTTACTTTGTACCTGCTGTTCTTGTTCTCTGTGTTTCTGAATGCCTGTTTCATCTTCAGTTGATGTCTTAAGATTTTAGCTTTTATATTTTTCATATATTTGTAATCCTGCAATTCTTTAGTGTATAACTCTAAGTTCCATATAGAGTGTTAGCTATTGTCTTCACATTTTGGTCAGATAAAACAATTCCCCTCTAGGCCGGGAACTTAAGGACACCTTACTGTCTCAGGCCCTGAAAAGTATAAACAAAAGTGAGTTGAGGAGGAGCTGCTTAGGGTGAATGACTTCACTACTTGTAGCTGTAACTGAAAGATGAACCCCCAATATGCAATTGGACCAAACTTATAAAAGTGTGAAAACTCATGACTGGTCATCCATTTTTGGGTGTGGCCCCTAAGGGGGGCTTTGTCTGCTCTTAATGTACCTGAAGGCCCTTCAATAAATATAACCAATTTTTATTCTCCTAATTTTGTCTTACCACTGTTTTTAGGTAAGGCTGAAAAAGGTATCAAGGTGACATCCTGCAGCTGTATTGATTGAGCTATATTTTTGATACTCACCTTTCTACTATATTTGTTAATACAAGAAACTGATTTGAGATATCAGGGGTTTTTTCCTGTTTCACAGCTAGGACATAGGTTGTTTTTTTTTCTTTTAACACTCTAGTACTTTTTTGTTGAATAAAATACTAAATATGTCAAACAAGAACTATTCTCTTTACATTTGTCATGTTTTCCCACACTGATTTGTTGAAAAGCTGTATAAATGGATGGAAATTTCAGCTAGGGGTTGATGCTGTTGGACAGATTGGAAGTTTTCAGTCATTGTCAGGATGCCTGAATTCCTAGTGTGTCTGATTTGGTAGAGCTGATGGCTGTGGTGTGTGTCTCTACCATAGGTCTGATGGTGAATGAAGGCTTTTCAAAAGAGCTGGGAAGAGTGGGTGAAGGAGTGGTGTAAAATTCTTATGTTGGACTGAGCTATGTTTTCCCTTGCTGCTTAAAATGATTGATATTGTTGTAATTCCTGAAGAAGGGAGACAGTTTTGAAAGTTAATCTATGAAACTGTGAAAGTTTATTCTGGGCCCACA
The DNA here is from genome assembly GCA_013389925.1 of Aegithalos caudatus. Lineage (NCBI taxonomy): Eukaryota > Metazoa > Chordata > Aves > Passeriformes > Aegithalidae > Aegithalos > Aegithalos caudatus. Next base: position 59,934 of record WEIU01007039.1, read on the forward strand.
CCTTGAATAGCTACCAGAAGTGTTTGCCCTTTTAAATTAGGTCATGTAATGTAGCTGTCAGCATTAGTATGAAAATTTCTATTTCCAGAGAGAACACAAAACTGATTTTGTTGTTAGGATCTCTCCTGCTTCTTACTTAATAAGAAAGGGGGTTTTTGAGCACCAAAATATACACGTGTTTTATGTCTTCATTTTGGTTACCTTTGTTCAATGTTGGTTCAGTTTATTGCATACTATATACAGTAGAATACATTCTTGACCTCAAATACAAGGCATAACTTGTCAGTTTAAATGCCACTTAAGTTTTAGCCACCTTTCAGGGAGACATTTGAAGATCTTTGGGTGAATTATGGGGCAAGTACCCTGCAGTTCCAATTGGTTGCATTAATGTTATGCAGCTCAGAATGTGAGAAACAGCACAATGAGTCAAACCAAAGCCCTGCCAGACTTAAAACCTGTCCCCCCGGGTAAGCAGCATCAGAGAAAGAATGACAAACAGGGCTTGTGCTTGTGTGAACTTTGTTTGATTTTGGACTTCATGTGTCATGGAGCCATCACTGTTTGATTCCTGAAGCAACTATCTAAAGCAACTATCTGAAGCAACTATCTAAAGATACGGTAAATTGAAAAATACAATTGAAAGGTGTTTTAGATGTTTCTTGTTAGTAATAATGATTCTGTACTTTATTTTTTTCATTAAACGGTAGTATGATACTAATTAAAGGAAAAAGTGCCTGTAGACGTGTCTGTATTCATACACACACATACACATGCCTCTGTGTGTATATGTATATGTATACACACATTCTTACATACAATTTTTTCTTTAACTGCTCTGTTACTCGAGGTGTGCACACACCCCTAGAATTTTTATTCTTTAACTAATGTTCTGCTGTGTATCTGTATTTGTTAAAAAGGAAAATTTAATTTTATTATTTCTTTACAATTTCCTTCCAGCTCCCTTTCCAATCATCAGAGCAGCCTCTCTCCTGCCTCGGTGTTGTCTTCAAACACATCACATGTGGTAAGTCCTGTTTATACTAAAACAAGTGCCTGGCAAATATTCAGTTTATCTCATAATTAGGACTGTCTTTTAAAGTTGGATGTCTCTCAGAACGACAAGAACCAAGAGCCTTATCCCAGGGAAGAAGGACTGTAAGCCCTCTAGTGGGGGAAAAGTGATTACCCCTTGCGATTTGTACTAGATCGGGAATAGGTATGACAGAGACTTGCCAGTCATGCAGCTGCAAGGGAAATTGTCATGCCAGCTAGGGAAGATGAAATTTTTAAAAAATCTTGATTGTAGCTAGTTTATTAAAAACAAAAAAAACCCCAACAAAACAAAAACAAACTTCGAAATGTCAATCTGAAATGTCTCCAAAATGTGTATTGTTAGCAGTCTGGAGAGCACTGGAGACATTAGCTGACAAAATGCAGGTGATGGAATGATGTGTTATGTTTGAGTTACTGTATTATAATTTTGTGATGGTATAGCATCGAGTATTGAGTTTAGCTCTCATACAATAATTTTCTTTAAATCACAAAATCATCACAAGCATGCAACTTAGTTGCTTGTTAGGTACATAGATAATGCATATCTTCAGCATGTGCTGCTGTTATTTTAAAAGTTCTTTTTTTTTTGGTTTTTTTTTTTTTTAATTTTATTTTTTTCCCATTTTCCCAGCATCTTCCACTGAGGTTTATTTGCTCTGTGATCCTCATTCTTTTTGTCTCCTTTTTTAGCACACTAGTATTGAGAACACAACTTCGCTCCAGCCCTCAACAACCTTTTCAACTGCTTCAACCTCAGCCACTAGCACCACCTCCTCGGTTGTCAGCATGGCAAGCAGTATGAACACTACAAACAACCTTGGCCTGAGTGTTACCAGTGTGTCTATACCAGCTGCTACCACACGGGCAGCTCCTTTAGTGTCTTCAGGTTGGCAATATTGACTGATCACATGGATAGACAGAGGATTTCAGTCAGCAGGGCTGTCAGTTGAGCATCTCACCTGTCTTAACAACTCTAAGAAGTCCACAGTCTTCATTGGCATTTCCAGCATGCTGTATTTGCTGGCTTATGAAATAAAGTTGCCTGGTTTTATGTATTTGAAATATTTGTTAGGGTGTTATGTGACATTTATCCCCAGAGAGCTTTATAAATACACACTAAAGCAGTTCTGGCTTGGGAAGTTTTGCGCTATAAAATTCACTGAGTTTCTATTCCAGTTTGTGATCAGCTCCTGACTGTGACTTGAATTCATTTGGCAGTATCAGAATATAATGCAGTGTTGACATTATCAATATCACATCCTTACTGCCACTTCTACAGAAAGGAAAGAAATGCCTGGGTCATTGCACAGCAAATTAGCACTTCAGAAGGAGGGTCAATGGAGAAAGAGGGCTAGGAGGCTTTTGCACTGAAGTGGAAGTGGTGCTAAATTTTCTTTCTTCTCTGATGACCCTGAACTGCTAAAGAAAAACCTTATAGAGAGAAGTGAGTGATGTATTATTAAGAATCAGGCTTAGTTACAGAAGTATTTCTCATTTCTGTAGCTTGTAAATGAAGTGTCTTATGACTGGCCAAGTGCATTTTCCTTTCACTGTTCTGCTTCCTAGCATTGCTTCATGAAGGCAGCTGAAACCATTTCAATCTTCTCTTCGCTATTCCTAGCTGTAGTAAGTCACCCACAGAAAGCATGCTGGCAACATTTAGTGCTTTCCAGTCTATTGCTGGTGATAAAGGGAGTATGTTGGCAGAGCAGGAAATGAAAGGAGAGCATTTGCTCTGTCAGATTGGTTTCTAAATTTGCCTTCAGGAAAGGACTGAGTAAAAGAGAAGTTTCTGTAATTCTTGTAATCCTCTTGGACAAAGTAAATGACAAAATCAGGCTATTCCCTGGTTGGACTATTTTCAGGCTTAAATTGCCTGTGCTTTCCCTCCCCTGAGGCACATTTAAACTCTTCAGGCTCTTTTGAGCATACTCATCAAACAGCACAAAATCTCCTCTTTATAATCTAAGGTGATGCAGCTGCCACAACTTGTGAGCTATCTTGTGAGCTATCTGCAGCTCAATGCTGAAGCCTTTTCTTTTCTAAAGGCTTGTTAAAGTGTCTGTATTTTGATTCTACAGGCAAAGCTCCCCCAAACCTGCCCCAGGGTGTACCACCCTTGTTGCATAACCAGTATATTGTGGGACCTGGAGGACTTCTGCCTGCCTACCCAGTAAGCAGTTTCATTGTTTCTGTCTTTGATTTCTTAGCCCTTGGCACAAGCGGGCCCTCCGGACCTGCTACTGCCTATGCCAAAGCATTTCTGGTGGCACGTTACACCTGGAATTCTTCTTCCAAATGCTAAAGAATATTTGAAATATGTCAGTAGAAGCTTACTGTTGATTGTAAACTCTGTAAATCAGAGTTTTTGGTACAGACCTGATCTGGCTGCTGTTGGAGCTAAACATGGGTGTGGCTATGGTTTTCAGTGTTAACAGGCTTTAGGCCCTTTGAATAAATTTAGGCTCCTTTAGTTCTGTGTTATTGGAATGGATTTGCCATAGCAGTGACTGAAATGTGCCATGTGTCCTGTCTGTCATGGTTTGAAAGCACATAGATTTTTGATGTCTGACCAGCATCAACGTATTTTTGATTATCTGTTTCTTCAGTCCAAACCTTTATATCAGTAACTTTTCTTTATCAAACTGAATGTGAGGAGATACCCAGGAGGTTGTGTTGTGGTCAAGTCATCAACTCTTAAATCTTAATGCTCTTTGAAGCAGTGATTACAGCAAAGGGGGCTGTTGTTCTTACTCCCGAATCTGAATGCCTGATTGATTTTTCATAAGTTCAGGAATGATGTGTCTGTGAAAAACTGTATTGAAGATGAGACAGTCAAACTCTCCTCAGAGGATGTTGTCACCAGGAAACAGCATCAGAGTGACAAGCCTTTTAAACTTCAGTTCTGTTATCCTTGAAAGGCTACAGTGCCCCATAATAGCACAATATGACATATAGCTGTAGATCTTTTATACCGACTGGGCTTAAGTCAAACTCAGTTCAAAGCCCCAGATTGATCACCATCAGGAAAGTGTTATAATGATGTTGTATTTTTATCTGTCTTTAAGCAGATTTATGGTTATGATGATCTCCAGATGCTTCAATCCAGACTGCCAATGGTAAGTAAGTAGCTTACTTAATTTTAAACAACTTGTCTTCACTGTTGATCATTTGTGCCACATAAATTGGTTCACTTAACAGTGTTTAAGAGCTTTTCCTTTTGTTCTATATTCTTTTCTTTTTTAATTTACACAAGAATTGTGTAAATTGATTGAGCAGCTGTTGCATCATGCATTTGTCCAGCTGCAAAATCTCTAAATAAACACAAGTGTGCTCTGTGCTCCTGGGTGGAGAAATGTCTAATTTTTGTAGCAACGTTATGACATTTCATCTAATCTAGTTGAAGTGTAAGTGTTTTACCAAGAGGTAAGGCTGGACAGCAGGTACACAAGTTGGTAGCTGGTAGGTGTATCTGGCAGGTTTTGAAGGTGCTCATACGTATTGATCTTTGCATATGCATCATGGCAACAAATGCAGGTCAGCTGCAGGAGGAAGAGTGTGCAAAGTTTTTTTCCTTATCTGGATTGAGAATGCAAATGGCATGTGAAATAGGCTGAAATCCCAGGTGGATTAAAAAAAGGCTTCAATCTAGATTGCAAAACAATAAAGAATTTTCCTATCAGAAATGTAAGGTAAGGAACTTGAAGAATAGGTTTGGTAGTAGGTAACTGAGACGAGTTACATACTAGAGTGATGCAGTGTATCTGTAGAGGCAGAAATGGAGCAGTGAGTAGTGATCTGAGAAGACTGGATGAGTGCCATAACGTAAGAACCAAAATAAGTACCAAGTATTCCATGTAGAGCTCGGAGCTGCCAGAGTCAGATAGTTTAAAGGTGGGTACAGAGATGACTCAGACAAAGTCCTGTCAGATTGCAGATCCTGAATTAAAAAAAAAACAAAAAAAAACCCCAAAATTAAGCACATGAATAAAGACTTCTGCCAGAGGAAGTCATGATACTTGAAGAACTGTTAGCTGAAATACATGGAATTATTTTTTTGGCAACAAAATGCAAAATATTTGAAGTTGCAAGGTCAGGAGATACGTATTATAATGTGTTAATGCTGGCTAGATGCCTGGTGGCCACCAAGCTGCTCTATCACATCCTTTGTCATGTGATCAAGGGAGAAAATACATCCTGAAAGGCATGTGGGGTGAGATAAGTACAGGGAGAAATTACTTGCTGGCTACAGTCATGGGCAAAAGAGATTTGACTTGGGGAAATTAGTTAACTTATTAGCAATCAAATCAGGGCAATTAGTAAGTAAATAATGAAATAAAACCAAATCTACAGAACACCTTTCCTTCACTTCTCATGTTTTCCTGGACTCAGTTTCACTCGTGATTGTCTCTACCTTCATCTCCCAGGTGGCATAGGAGGGTGGGGAGTGGGGCTACCTTCTGTGCCATCACACTTCTGCTCCTTCCTTTTCACACTCTTCCCTGCTCCCATTTTGGTTGCACAGTCCTCCCAAACTTCAACAGGAGTCCTGAAACACTTTATGTTGGAAGAGGTAATCTGATTGCAGCACCTTTGCCATGGGAAGGGAAACCTTGTCCTGGACCACATTGCACAGAGCCCCATATAGTCTGCCCTTGAACGCTTCCAGGAGTGCAGCAGTCTGGCTAGTTCTAGGACTTGTTCCAGTGCCTCACAATCCTCATAGTAGAGAATTTCTTCCTAATGCCTGATGTAAACCTACTCTCTTTTGGTTTAGAGACATTCCCTGTGGTCCATTGCCTGTCACTGCAGATGCTGTTCAAAATTCAGTTTGCTTCTTTTTCATAAGGTCTGTTGAAATGTTGAAAGGCTGTAATGAGGTGTGCTTGGAGCCTTCTCCAGGCTGAAGAATGCCAGCACTGTCATCTGTCTTCATAGCAGAAGTGCTCTGATGCTTTGATTGTGTTTGTGGCCCTGTAGTGGACCTTCTCCAATAGGTTGTGGCCTTCCCTGTCATGGACCTTGAGATATGGTAATGAGGAAGAGAAGTGGAAGCTATTGAGGAAAAAAGGGGCCAAGACATAATTGCGATGATGATACCTAACACTTAGTGATGTTTTTCCAAAGAGGTTGATGCCAGATCCTCCTTCGGCAGCTAAAAGTGAGAAGAGTTAGCAGGGGATATGCAGAGCCCCTGAGTACAGCAGGGCTTTAGAGTAGGTGTTGAATGGTGGGGAATTTCCCCTATGCCAGAGGGCTGGTTGCAGTGCTAGGAAGAAGAGAGACAGTGGCAATGTTTAATCCAAGGCCTTTATTTTCTGTGGCATAAATACTTGAATAAATAAATAAATAATATATCAATAAGAAGAGAACGTCCGTTATCCATATCAGTAGCAAAGTCTGTATCAATGGAGTTGCTGTGGTTGTAGGCTGTGGGTGCCGCATGGTTGTTGCAACCCTGTCTCTTGTCTGGGGGAGAGGAGGCATCAGGTTCAAGGTGGGTTTGTGGCGCAGGTGTGGGAGTGTGGTGGGGGTGTGGGTTGTTGCGCGGGAGCTTGAGCTAGCGGCGCATGGTGCGTGTGAGGTTGTGGAGGTGCTGTAAAGAGGCGCGAGCTTCGAGGCGGACGTGGTCCCAGGCACAGGCACTGTGGTTGTGGGCGTGGAGGAAGAGGTGGATGTCCCTGAAGTACTTGTTGATGGTGAGCAGCGGGTTGCGAGGTCCTTTGAAAAGCGTGGCGTTGTCGCGGAGGCATTGCTCGAGGTGGTGGATGTGGTGCTGGAGTTTGTTGAGGAGGTTGTTGCGAGCCTGGGTGGGCCAGTGCTGGCGGGTGCTGTTGGCGCTGAGGGTGTGGAAGAGGCGCTGAAGGATGCNTGGCTGTGGGTCTGTGGGTGCAGCCATGGTGGGTGTGTGGGTGCTGTTGGGTGGTGCTGGACAGGAGCCTGGTGAGGCCCAGTGGTGCTGCTGGTGGTGGTGGTGGCTGTGCTTGGGGTGCTGCTGGCTGTGCGGCTTTATATCGCGGCAGCTTTCCCTTCATCGCTTTCCGATTGCTGGGAGTTTCTGCCTGTGGTTTCCAGTCTGGGCTGATGACTTGTGGTGGTCTCGGGGCAGTGGTTTGCTGGGCTGTCTGTGGTTGGGGATTGCAGTGGCAGTGGTTTGCTGAGGGAGAGTGGCAGTAAGGGGCGAGTTGGGTTGCGAAAGCGCTGGGTCAGAGGCGTCAGGGTCAGGTGTTTAGGGGAAGGGTGTTGGGTGTTCCCTTTCACCTGCAGGGCTAGCAGCTGGACTCTGCTGTGCAGCTGAAGCCTCCCTTTGTGCCCAAGCATTGTTTCCACCTGCAGAGCCTTGGTGGTGGCTGTGGTCAGTTCTCCTTTTCGCTTTGTGGCTTGCCTGTATTTTCATCTTAGCCAGTTTTCTTTATTGTGGTAGCAAGGGATGTGCAGTGATGTCAGTGGGCAAAGGCTGGGGTTCCCCATTTGTCCTGGTTTTGCAAGACAGGTATCTGCCAGCAAAAAAATGGAAGTTTCCTCTGAATAGAGAATGTAAACCCCCTCCCTCAGATTATTATAATTTTGCAGTTAGGGGGCTTTCAGGCAAAGTTTTGGGAATAGGAGTAACAGTTCTTTACAAGGAATATTAAAAATATAAATGTAGTGGTACAGAAAGACATGCCAACAAAGCAAACAAAAACCCTAGAATACGCTGTCAGAGTCACGGATGTCACCTGAACCCTGTTGGTGGGGGTGTTAGGAGCAGTCTGGATGACTTCTCCTGGAGTAACAGAGACAGTTCTGTGGAGTAGAGATGGTCCTGTGGAAAGTCCAGTGGTGGCAAGATGGGTCCAGTCTTCCTCCAGGAATCCTGTAGAAAACAGGATTCTTCCTCCAGGAATCCTGTAGTAACAGAGACAGTTCTGTGGAGTAGAGATGGTCCTGTGGAAAGTCCAGTGGTGGCAAGATGGGTCCAGTCTTCCTCCAGGAATCCTGTAGAAAACAGGATGTCCTGGTATTCCCACCTCTCCCTTTTATCTAGATAGGAATGCTTGGGGCACCCCTCAGTGGGTAGAGGATCTCACAGTGGGATGATATGTTGTGTCATGTCATTGGTGAGCCTTAACAGCCCATTATCAGAAAGCATCAGCCCCAAAACTTGCATTTGGCCACCTTTTTTGTTTTGGTCAAGCACCCATAAGCACTCTGCAATTAGTTCCCTAGCAACCCATCAGGAAAAAATTCCACAAACTGCAAAGGAAACAAAACCAACCCCCAAAGCCACTCTGCAGTGAATGCCCAGGGGCCGTGGCCGTGTTCAAAGGAATGTCTGGTTGTGAGCCTTGGAGGCCTGAGTATGTTCTTGTGTGGAGGTGGCCTAGGTGCAGTCTTGGAAGCTGAGGTGACAGGACAAGAAGACATTAAAAAAACTAGGCTCAGTGAAGAAGGAGTTGGAAAACAGGATAGCTTTGCTGCTCCCGTGTTGCTTGCTGTGTGTCTATGGTCCCAGGTTTTTAGCCCCGGAGTGAGGGCATGGTTGTGTTCACTCTACTTCCATGGCTAAGGCAGCCAGAGAGCAAGAGGAGACCATCCCCAATAAAAAAGAAAAGGTGTTGTGTTTTGGGATTGCTGGAGCCCTCCCCTGGGAAAGTGTGTCCCATTCTGGGCTCCTTCATGAGAGTTCATGAGAGATGTGGAGCTCTTGGAAGGCATGGCCCTTAAGGTGCAGAGGGGGCTGGACTACATCACTTGTGAGAAAGGCTGAGGGGGCTGGGCTCCTTCAGCTGGAGTAGAGAAGCCTTGCCATTAGTTTTGGATGCCTTTGCACAAACATACATCATAATGGAACAACCTTAATTCCTTAATTCAGGGTGTGTGCAGGCCTGAGTTGGCGTGGTCTCCCTTGCCTCATGGAGACATTGTGGGATTGTTCCTATGAGTAGAGCATTGGATTGGAAGGTTTTTGACTTTGGGGGAAAATAGGCTATGGAGTCAAGGAGGGATTTAGCTGTGTGTGTTAGTCGGTGACTAACTGGAAAGTATGGAAGCATTCCTGGGTTAGAATGAGGAGCTGTCCAAGAACTTGTGGATCCAGAGACACAGGCAGTTAGTGTTGGATAGGGGTCTGCTCCAGACCATCCACTGTGGAGGATGGAGTGGATGAAGCCCTGTATATCCCAATGGCAGCGGCTTCACGTGTGCAAGCCCTGGTCCTCACTGGGCATTTGCACCAGAGCATTATCTGTTGGAGAGACAACATGTTAGAGCAGAGGGCACCTCAGAGGTTCCTTGCGTGTGTCAGCGATAACTTCCTCCTGCATGTGATTGAGGAGGCAGCAAGGAGAAGATGCCATGCTGGAGCTTGTGCTCACCAACAGGAGGAGCTGGTGCGGAACATGATGGTCCTAAGGCAGCCTGGGGTGCAGCTGACTCCACCATGGCACAGTGGAATTGGAGATCTCTGGGATAGAGAGCTTGTTCACCCAGTGCTCTTTCTGCCCTGGACTTCAGAGAGCTGACTTTGGGCTCTTCAAGGACTTGTGCTTGATAGAGTGCCATAGGGTAGACCCTGGAGGACAGAGGGGCCCAAGCATGTCGCTAAATTTCAAGGATCCCTTCCTCTAAGCTGAGGGGCAGTGCATCCGAAGCAGGAGGAGCTGGTGAAGAAATGCCAGAAGGTGTCCACAGATGGATAAAGGACCTGCTGAGCAATCTCGGAAAGAAAAAGAAGGTTTCCAGAAGTGGGAAGGAGCAAAAACGAAGCAGTGGCAGTGTACAAGGTGGCATGGAAGGAATATAGGGAAAGGATGCAGTAAGCTAGAGATAAGGTCAGGGAAGCCAAGACCCATTTCAAATTGAATCTGGGCAGGAATATCAAGGATGGGCAGGCACAGTTCACTAGGTCTCTTGCAAGCAAGAGAATATTAGTGCTAGTATGTGTAAGGAAACGGGAAGTGTGGCTACCTTGGACAAAGAGAATGCTGAGGTTCTCAACAACTTCTGTGCATCGGTCTTCAGTGCAGGTGCTCCAGCCACACTGCCCAAGTTGCTGAAGCCAAATGCTGGGAGCCCTGCAATGAAGAATGAAGAGACAAGGCCACTGGAGGATAGGACGAGGTTTGAAACCACCTAAAGAGACTGAATATGCAGAAGTCCACGAGACCTGATGAGATTCATCTGAGTCTTGAGGGACCTGTCACGTGGACTTGCTAGGGCAGCGTGGATCATTTTTGAGAAATGGTGTCTGTCAAGTGAAGTCCCTGATAACTGGAAGAAGGGAAATAGAACTCCTGTTTCAAAAAAGAAAAGCAGAAGAGTGTGGGAACTACAGAGCAGTCAGTCTGATCTTTGTGCTAGGTAAGAGGAGGAGGCTACTTCTCCTAGATGGAGAAGCTCTGCTAAGGCCTATGGGAAACAGGGAACTTGGCTTTGAACTTGGCTTTCCAAAGAAGAAAATTATTCCTGGCAGTTTTGGTGCCGTTCTATGGTTAGGGCTACACAGCACTGGTGGATTGGGGGCAGAATAAGTGACCTTGTGCGCCTAGGCTTGCGCAGAGTGTTTGACACTGTCCTACACGACATCCTTGTCTCTAAGTCAAAGAGCTACAGATGGAATGGATGGAGCACAGTATGGATAAAGCAGATGGGCTGCAGCAGTGCTTTTCAGCCTTTGCGTGGTTTTGTTTTTGTGATTCTGTCATGTTGGCCAAGTGCTGCCAGTATTTTTCCATAGGGGGATGCTGCAGGATCCTGTTTGGGCAGGTGCCATTGAGAAGAGTTAGCAGGGGATATGCAGAGCCCCTGAGTACAGCAGGGCTTTAGAGTAGGTGTTGAATGGTGGGGAATTTCCCCTATGCCAGAGGGCTGGTTGCAGTGCTAGGAAGAAGAGAGACAGTGGCAATGTTTAATCCAAGGCCTTTATTTTCTGTGGCATAAATACTTGAATAAATAAATAAATAATATATCAATAAGAAGAGAACGTCCGTTATCCATATCAGTAGTAAAGTCTGTATCAATGGAGTTGCTGTGGTTGTAGGCTGTGGGTGCCGCATGGTTGTTGCAACCCTGTCTCTTGTCTGGGGGAGAGGAGGCATCAGGTTCAAGGTGGGTTTGTGGCGCAGGTGTGGGAGTGTGGTGGGGGTGTGGGTTGTTGCGCGGGAGCTTGAGCTAGCGGCGCATGGTGCGTGTGAGGTTGTGGAGGTGCTGTAAAGAGGCGCGAGCTTCGAGGCGGACGTGGTCCCAGGCACAGGCACTGTGGTTGTGGGCGTGGAGGAAGAGGTGGATGTCCCTGAAGTACTTGTTGATGGTGAGCAGCGGGTTGCGAGGTCCTTTGAAAAGCGTGGCGTTGTCGCGGAGGCATTGCTCGAGGTGGTGGATGTGGTGCTGGAGTTTGTTGAGGAGGTTGTTGCGAGCCTGGGTGGGCCAGTGCTGGCGGGTGCTGTTGGCGCTGAGGGTGTGGAAGAGGCGCTGAAGGATGCNGTGGTGGCGAGAGCGCTGAGGAGGAGCAGGAGGGCCGGGACGGCGTGCGGCAGGCGTGGCTGTGGGTCTGTGGGTGCAGCCATGGTGGGTGTGTGAGTGCTGTTGGGTGGTGCTGGGCAGGAGCCTGGTGAGGCCCAGTGGTGCTGCTGGTGGTGGTGGTGGCTGTGCTTGGGGTGCTGCTGGCTGTGCGGCTTTATATCGCGGCAGCTTTCCCTTCATCGCTTTCCGATTGCTGGGAGTTTCTGCCTGTGGTTTCCAGTCTGGGCTGATGACTTGTGGTGGTCTCGGGGCAGTGGTTTGTTGGGCTGTCTGTGATTGGGGATGGTTTTATCAGTTGTTTTCTTATCAGTGGATGTGGTATTGAGCTTGTGTTTCTGTTAGTTTTGGAGCTTTGAAACTCTCAATTAGTGCACATCATTGTAATGATGTGGGGTTTTTGTGGTTTTCCTTTTTTTTCCGGCGGCATCTCTCTTTCCTCTTGTGTTTTGCTGAATTTCCGTTCTTGTTCTTAGCTGGACGCTCTGCTTCTGTTTTTGTATAGTATCTTGGACTTTACCCATTTTCCTAAACTTATGTGTGATGGTGGTCAGGGGAAGTAACTTAATTTTCTGTTTCGAACATTGCTGAAATCATTCTCACTGTGCTCTTCTCAAGTCATGCATTTTGTGGATTTTTGATGTAATGTTTCCTGACTGAGAGTGTCACCTGTGGGGTTGTGCCAACTAAGTTCCTAGTGTAGAAATAAGGAAATGGTGATACAGGTAATTTACTAACAAGGAACTAGTAAGTTACTGGTAATTTGCTGAACTGATAGAGCTGTCCTAGCTTATAATGCATTAAAGTCAGTCATTTTATTTTCTGTAAAATTCTAGTTTCACACCTTAACTGCATGGGTTTCCAGCGCACACCTTCTACTAGTGTGCATGGAAATTCCTCCCTGGGGTGGTGACTTACCTCTACGTTATTCCTTGAGGCTGAAAAAAAAGTCATTGGGTTAATTGCTTTGTTCTCTAGTTTAATATTAAATAGGCTTTTAAAGGATCGGTATAATAGAGCACTCTACAAGTAATGACAGCTATCTGTAATGTCAAAAATAATTCTGATCAAAATTCTTTGATCATTGTCTTGGTTTGGGAAGA
>WEIU01007040.1:677-15115 GCA_013389925.1 Aegithalos caudatus
CAAATTAATTATTCAAAATTAAAGGAAATATTTTAATTTATGTTGACCACAGATGAGCATTAATTTCTCTAGACCAAACAAAATTATCGTAATATATGTTGCAATTCTCTTTTTACATAGCTAGTGAAAATGTCTATACAAATTTAATAAACAATTTTTTTAATTTAAATTGTGCTCCTTAAAAATACAATGTATTTATTCGTAAGAGACACAGGGGCTCTTCACACTTTTTCTTCCTATCATATATAGTATAGCACTTACAGAGACGACAATGTAGGAAAATAAAGAAAACCCAGCATGCTAAAGCTGAATTGAAAAAAAAATACCTGTAATTCATATTACCCCATATTCCATTTGCAATGATTTGAATTCAAAACAGTAATATAGCTAACTCAAACTTCTGCTGGGTACACAAATCAACAATTAATGCTGAAAGATGAGAATGCCAATTGCTTTAATCCCTAGTAATTTCAGTCTTTTTTTCTAGCCCCTCTAAAAAAAAGATGTTTAGGAGAAAGGACTTTTTTCTAAAGCTATAATCCAAATTCCTGTAAATTTTAAGTTTAATCATATATACATCAATAGCTATTGTTTAAAGCACACCTTAGATACTTTTTCAGGTATTTGTTTATTTACTTTTATTGCATGTTACAATGTAGCAAATGCTTCTAGGTCGTTCATTTATCTGATTTCACCAATTACAGCACATGCTTTGCAGAACAATGATTACTAATATAGAAGCTGTTCTAAAGAACATTATGAAAGGAAATTTCACATATATTTATGTACTGAAAACATACCATAACTATCACTACTATTGTAATTGAACATATACACATAAAAGTTTGGAAAGCAGAAAAATTCTAACAATCTCAGTCCACATATTATACACACTTAAACCTGTCCTTCTGTATCTCATTTTTTCCTTCATAAAACAATGTTATCAGAGAATGAGATAGGAACATTAAACAAAAAGGCTCAGACACAACCTAATATGAAAACCTTAGGATTTTTACCACACTAAAGCAGTTACCTGATGCAAAAGAGCTTCTCTACTGCCTTCAGATTCACTCAACTTTTTCCGGGACTGCTCCAATTCCTGCTCAAGCTTTCATTTCAAAGGATGATGAAGAAAGAAAAGCAATGTAGGCATCATAATATAAAAATGTATTTTAACATTAAATTTTTGACCCAAATTCATCCATATATTCATCTATCTAAAATGCAGTATAACCTATACAGAACTTTTATTTGTCTAAAAATTTAAGAAAACCTAAATTTATACTAAATCCCTACAATATTTATTTAAATTACATAAAGAGAATTTAACTTACAGTCTATAATTTTTGTACAAAGGTTACAAAGTCATTTATATTATCCAGAACAATAATCACAAAAGCAAATTTTTACTGGGCTATAAGTGAAAAAATGGAAGATAAGTCTCAAAAACATTGTCCCTTGATTTGAAACATACTTTCAAACTAAAATTAATAATGACTTAATATTTTAAGTCACCTTTGGTAAATAGTTTATTCATAGCAGTGTTAAAGTTAACATGCATTGGTAGAACTGTAATTGGTAAAATCTGTGGGATTTTCTGTGTTGTGCAAGATTATGTATTTCAATTATCCTGGAAACAAGACGGCTAAAAAATTGAAGTGTCCTGAATTTCATAAAACTGAAAGGTTTCCTAAAAACATGAAATTCAAAATATGTAATCAGAAGTAGTCAAACTGATGACCATTTAAAAAAACAAAGAAACAAAAGCAAAAGCTACAAAATATTNNCTTAGCATAAAGGGGTATAACTTTAAAGATGCTAAACTTGATGCAAGTGGAAAAAAACCTAGGAAAAGTGTAATAGAGCCCTAGCATCCTGCTAGAATAGAAATACAGGAAATTTTGTTTTTTATGAAAAGAAAGAGTGAAATATGGCAACAGCTTCATAAGAGTAATTAACAATAACTATGGTCTAAAATAACCAGCATGAGGTAGTTGCAGGAATGAAGAAAAGCTGCTTTGAGCTGCTGCAAACAAGCAACAGCAGACTACATACAAAGTCAGAGACAAAACAGAGAAAGAAATCAAGGATAATGCCCAAGTTTTAAATCTGTTTGCCTGGCAGGATGGAAGAGTCGTTAGAAGTAACATACTAAAACTGATGAGCTTTGAAGGAGAGACACAAGCTGAGCATAGCTATATTCACAGTGTCTCTGATACAGAAAAAAATCCCACACCTTGTATTCTTAAGGAATAAAGGAAGTTTTGTTCTGATGGTTTCTCAGAAAAAGGAAGCATATACTGTAACAGATGACACTACTCAATTAAAACCAAACAAAAAGGAAAAAATTAAGTCTTACCTGATGCTTTTCACTTTCATATTTCAAAAGTTTTTTTCTCATGAGTTCTTCTGTTTCATCTGCTTTAGCATCTTGCTTCCTTAAAACCTTAGAGGAGAAAAATATATTGTAAACTTCATCACAAAATTTACCAAAGCCATCATTCCAAGGCTGTTAAAATTAAAGAATCTGCTGATACATTTAAGAAAGAAGATCTAGACAAATGCTTTCTCTCTGCATCTAATATTTCTACGTAGAGCCAATGTATATTGTTACAAAAAGATAAATATAAGTTCATGCATACATAAACACACCCATGCAGAGAGCAGGGACAAACACAAAGTCTAAAGCAGCACTAACATCCTTCCGATGTATAGAGCTCCAGACGCTCAGGTTGACCCCAAACACCTTTAGATTGAGGTCTAAAAGGCTCAAGAGATCCCCTACAGATTAGCTATGTATTTATCAGAGAAAAAGAACATACTCTCTAAATCAAAGTGTGCATGTTATGAAATACAATGAACTGTATGTAGTCAAGAAAACACTACCCTAAGATTGTGTTAGAAGTCAAAAGAAAAAAAAAAAGGAAAAGGTTATTTCTTCAGAATCTGGACAGATGCTTAGAGCCATAGAACTACAACTGAATCAACTGAAACTTTCTTGATCAAAATTTACCAACATTGATGTGCCCTTCCTCAACAACAATAAAAAAAATAAAACAAATCCATGGGGACTTCTCCCACTCCCTCTCAGACTGAGGTATCTTAAACCACAGGTTTTCCTAAACCACTTTACAAAAATAAAAGTGCATTAAATATCAATTTCAAAATCTTGTCCCTCGGCAAAACAACACTATTTGCAAAATACAGCCTATCACTGGCAAAGCAAGTATTAGACATGACAGATATTAATGACATGTAATATTTGCAACATAAACAACCCAAGTTTAGATATCTCAAGCCACAGCAAAATCATTGGCTCATTTTAAATACCACTTAGAGACATCACCTGAAAGAGCTCAGTAGCCATATACTGATAATTTGCCATGAATTTCTGTAACTGTTTATAAATCAGTCTTTATCTGTGCAACATGACCAAGCATTTTTCACAAATCAATTAGTACAAATCTACTTTCATCCCATATCTTGACGCCTAAGTACGTCTATTCCTTCCATAATTATATGTTAAAACAACAACAGAACAACAAAAAACAGTCTTTCCAGAAATGTCTTTTTCCCAGTCTGTCGTTTCCAAGCAGCATTTTCATTTTACATTTTAAAAGAATATCTCCTTGAACAAACACCCCTGAAATTTGTCCCAATAAACTGTGCCATTTCATTCAGTTTTTGAACATTTTCTCTTTACTGTATAGTGGAGAGCAATTTCAGTGTATGAAAACAGAATACAAGATGCTAATAAACTTCAGTGAAGCCAAGCATTCAGCTTCAGAAGTTCTGGCTTTAAGTAGCTTTCTGGAGAAAATAAATGGCTTTATATACTTACCTCACTCTTATAACCTCACCTCAGTAAACATAAGGCTTTCAGTATAGTTTGGATTACTCTTCTGCCTGAACAGCTTACATTAAAATCTGAGACCATGGAAGACATTAATCATAACTATGCCACTGAAAATATTATGCCACATAAAGAGATACACTTTTAGTCATACTGATCCCTAATCAGATAATAGAAGACTGTAACACATTTAAGGCATTTTCCTAAGTATTCAGTAGAGATTTAAGTCTATCATTCCAGTCAACTATAAAACTCTACAGTGAACACATTTTACTCAAAAAGGCTATTGGGAGAAGTCCCAAAAAGCACCATGAACAAAAGTCTAAGATCATCTCTTCAGCTAATGCTGTTTTTGCACTACCCAAGTTGACTGGGTTTCTGGTTTAGTTTTCATTTCTTTGTTTATTTTTAATAACCAGAAGTACCAGTTCAGAACAGCCTACATGGAATCTATGATGTCTATTAACTGCAATTAACCATCAGTACTACAAAATTAGAAGCTTTGTTATAGACAGTCAATTTTAGGCCAACTTTATTTTTGGCACTAAATTAATAATTAACATAGTACCAAACGTGCATGTTTTCATGTGCAGATTTGGTTAGAGATGCCAGAATCATAAAGAAAACATTATAGCCCATAGCCTTTCATTTTAAGGAAAAAAACAGCTCATATAGATATAGATAGATACCCCAGAGTTAAAATACTGCAAAAAAAGAAATGTTACATTAAATGAAACATACTACATGTGCACTGCTTGGATTGTGAAACATGCATTGTACCAGTAGGTGCCAGGTAAGCAGTTAATCAAAATGTCATAAGGAAATGGAAACATCTGGTCATCCACAGCCAGACAAGTGTCAACGCTTACTGACAATTCAGAAATTGTACAGGTAATAGTTAATTGCATGTTTTGCCTCCTTCCTGTACTCCTTTTTAAATAATTCTCTCTTGTTTTGTGCCACACTTGTTTTTTCTGCACTAAAGACCATTATATAAGCTTTCTGTTGGGAGGGGTAAAAGGAAAAACAAAACAAACCCATGTAAGCATCCAACTGATTCTTTGATTTCATTTGTTGTCCCCAAAGAAGGGGTTGAGGAAGTGAAATGTCAAAAAATGGGAATTAGGAAAAGGATACTAAGGACAACAGTTCAAGCACACACTCCTCCCTGATGGCTCCCAAACAGCAGGCTGCCCAGACACTGCCCAGAGAAGCTGAAGCACCAAGGAATGGGAACAGGCCTACAGCCAACAGGATTCTCCTACCAAGTTCTGAAAGCATTAGTGTCCAGGTTGGTCAAGAAGAGAACTGACAAGGAGGCTGATGAGGCTTTGGAGGGGGCAGGTATATAAGAGGCCACAAGGAGACAGAGAACTTCCATGTACAAAGGTCTTCACAGCCTGGCTTTGAGAAGGACCAGCTACATGTTCCACTGCCTGCCTAGATGGTCAGGCTAGATGAACTTTTGATTTGACCAAGGAGAGCAATTCTTACAGATTTTTATAAAGAGTTCACTAGCATAAGGCAGCATTAGAATACAAAAGTAACTGGTATATCCAAAATGAGCACACCTCATACACATACTATCTATTGAACCCCAAAATTTCAAAACTTAAGTGCTTCATAGACAGATTTTTCTTTTACATGAGGAAAACTATGGGGATGGTTGGGGAACAACTCAAGTTCTCAGTATGATAACTTTTTAAAAGCAAATAATGTTTACAGCAACTTAAGCATACTAAGTTTTCTTAGGGTTTGGGTTTTGGCCTCAGTTTGGTTTCGATGTGTTGATTTGTTTTCGGTTTTTTTTGTTGTTTTTTTTTTTAAACAAAACCAGATTTTTTGAAAGCTGTGTACAGATCACAAACTGAAACTTGCTCTGTCAAAGTGAGACTGATCAGTGAGTTTTTCATACTATCACATACAGGCAGAATAGCCTCATGCTATAGTTTGAAGTAAGGCAACATCCTAATCGGAATGAACATATTTTCCCTAACTTGCTACATTAGTGATTGGCATGGCTCCAAGAATGCTACCTAAACATACCAGCCAGGCAGTTAAAAATAACTATTTCAGTGACAGATATGTATGAAACTTGCTCATGTTCCAAGCAAGAGTGAAATTCAAACTACAATCAAAACAGAAACCATTGGCCACAGGTGGCATAGCACAGAGCCAAAGAGCAAGTATCAACGATGCACTAAAATATCCAGGTGGCTCAGAGCACTGATCAAGTTTATGTCTGTCTAAAAAGATCAGTGGTAAAGATATGCAAAAACTAATGTTCAATAACAGTTCTGACCATCAGTTTATCCCACTCTCTGCCCAACAGTTTCTTGCAGTTCATGATATTTGTAGTGGGAGGCAAACAGAATCTAAGTATACCACTGCACAAGGAGAAAGTTAAAAATTGATTCCTGGCCTACCCAAGTTACTAGCTTAAGACAGAACTGTAGTCACTGCCTTACCACAGTCAGTGGATCCAAAAGGTTCAGTAAAGATGATTCTGTTCACCTAAAGCATGGCAAGCATAAAAACATTTCACCAAAATCCAGGAAGCCAAGCACACAATTTTGTAAAGCCATCCAGGACACCCAAAGCACAGAAAAGAATGCAAAGCAAACATTTTTAAGAATGATACTGGATCTTGTTTTAGAAAACAGGTGTATAAATGTAAACAAAAAGAGGGGATGGTGTCTTTCTATTTAAAGAAAAAGAAACACTGAGGATTCTCAAAATACTGAGAACAAACGCAGTTGTTAAAGCAATTCATGTATACATGTCAATACCCTTGGCAAGAAAAGAATTTGTTCTTTTTTCTAATCTGAAACATGTTTATATCAGGAATAGAGAAAAAATTAAGATATATGATTTACATTAATTTGTTTGCTAATTGCTAGTTTCTAATTTGTAGTAACTGCTGTTTAAATGTACCAATACACACTAAAAGAAACATAAAATGTACAGAAAATAGTTTTTATACAACTATACACAGCATAGATAGGCTAAAGATTCAAAGTAAAAATGCAAATTTAAAACTTAAAAGATACAAAATTTTATACATCAAGCTTTCTTAATGGTCAGCATATACCTAGATATCTTCTTGGTTCATAATCAGCCTATAATTATGGTAATATTACAATACAAAAAAGTTTGCACATTATACAAAAAAACTGAGAGAAAGGAAAGACAGAAAGGCCAAAATAAATGTATCATCTTGTTCTGTTAGATCTTGAAAATATATAATTTAATAATTGCAATTTAGGAAGGTGATTCTCTTAAGACGGTAGAATACTGACAAGTAGTGGTCAGTTACAGGCACTGCACTTTACTGAAAAATAATAGCATTAATCCTCACAAACTTCACAAGATTTCTTAATTAGAGCAGCTACTGATCACATGCAAAAGTCAAATTTGATTTGGTTTGAAATGTGTAACAGGCAAACTAATGAAAATAATGTATCATTAAACAGACAAACGCTTTAAATACTATTTCTCTGTAAATCATTCAGGTCATATTAAATTCAGGATTTCAAAACTCAGTCCAAACACTACCCTCCTTTCCAGTAATGTTACTTGTGAAGCATCTTGGGGAAATAAATGAAAACAGAAGTAGACTTCATAGAACATTACATCTGTGCAATGATGACTGCAAGACTGAGGCCACTGTCAGAGTTAAGAGTCCATCTAACTCACAATTCAAATTACAAAGGACAAGAAACAGAGTAACAAAATAACATGCTCAAAATTATGCAGAAACATGTTTCATCCAAATAACAATTGTAGCAAAATATTTATTTTATTCTCTAGGCTACGCAAAAGTACATAAGGCAATTCAAGTACATTCTTTCTAAAATACAGCAACTTAAACTGTATTTTAGAAAGGGGTTCCTCATGAAAAATAACTTACAAAAATAAAATAGAATTTACAGAAGACAGGATTAAACCATCTTAATTCATAGCTGGACATCTTAAGGGAATAGGTCAAGGATGTACTTGTTATTTCATATTCTTTTTGCATGAAATTCAAAAGATGAGCTACCAAGAATAAATGTACCTAGCCTGAAGGCTCATGATCACATAGACTGTGACCATTCATATGATCTATGAAAGATCATATGAAAATTCTTTGAACTACATTTGAACTCATCCACTTAAATTCAAATTTTTCTTTCTAGGAAACTATGGCAGTGTCAATGTATCATTAGAGATTACAAGCCATCATCCCTTCAAAAGGATAAGATTGTTCCATTCTGCAGATAACACTATCAAATCACACCAATAGGTTGCATTACGTATCCCTTCCTCAGCCTGAAGGCACAACTGAAGAATCTACAAGTGGACATAGGCATATTAAAGAGCAATGAAAATGAAATTCAGCACTCTACCTCTTTTCACCCACTAGGGCACCAACTGGGGGGAAAATGAAACTGTAAGTCTCTGAAATACTGGCAGGATTCCAAGCCTTTTAATAAATGTTACTTTTTATCTATATCAAAAAAAAAAAACAAACTTCTAAAATATGATGCCTTTGAAAAGTCTAGCTTTATATGAAATACACAGCATCACGAGCAAGTTTCCTCAGTATCACTGCACAGTATAACACCTTCCCAAAAGCTATGTTGCAAACACTAGAAGTGAAAACCAAGGAACTGTATATTTCTTCTCAGTCATAGTATTCTACTGCACACAGAGAGATAACATTGCAAATTGTATCTTAAGTGGAGTGAAATAAAAAGTTACACTATGTTAAGACACAGATTTTCCAAATAGGAGTAAAATCAAAAAGAAATAAGTGTTTTTCATACATTTTCTAAAACAAGCAGAAAAACAGCTAATAGCTGTCTCAAATTTTAATTTATATTCCCAACATTTCTATTTGTCTCCTAAACATATTTCATCATGTATTGTTGAATAAAACTGAAATGCAATGAAAAGTTGCCTGGGACTACAGTGCTTTTGATTGCTTGTTGAAATAAAGTGTTCATTAGCACGAGCAAGCAAAGTTTACGTTTTAGAAAATAACACATTTTAATTGAAAAAGCCAGCTAATGACTCACTTTTGTTCTGGCTTTTCAGGAAGGGAATGGGGGGGGTAGGCTCTTAGAAGATTTGTGGCAGTTACCGAAAAGGTCTAAATATAGTCAAGACCATACAATGAAGGACTTGAGACTGTGCTTGGTATTATCTGGTTGTCAAAACAACATAAGCTAGACTAAGAGTTAAAAAACATGCCAAAGATATGAGCACTTTTGCCAGTTTGACAGGTACAGGTTCACAAATGCAATACATTCCTAACTAAATCCTAAAGACAAGGGAAGCTTCCATTTGCATACCTCCTGTAATTGAAGGGACATGTGTCCCAGCTGGTCCTGGCGCCGCTCGACGAGCTGTCTTTCAGCACGCATTTCTTCTTCTATCTCCTGAAGTCTTCTCTCTACCCGTTCTGACACCTTCAAAAAGGAAAGACCCATGCTGTAGGAAATTAGTGTGCCTTTTCATACATGTGAAAATATCAATGGAAAAAATGTAAACAGAGTATGGGGCAAAAAGAAAAGAGAATGTAATTTGTATTTTATTAAAGCAAATTTAGACTGGTAAAGAAAATAACTAGTTATAGCAGTGAGTACTCCAGAAGTACTCAAGCAGGGAAGCAAACTGTTATCTTGCTGGCAGTATCCTCCTCTGGGTATATGCATATTTTTCTACACAGTGGTTGTTCTACTCAAGCCTTAAATATCTCATTATGAAGGTTAGAGCAGCCTAATGTAAAGCTGCAATACAAAGTCTTAGTTTCTCTGTCACAAGCTTTATTAACCTCTGGAGGGACATTTCTTTCATATCTCCAGCCTGCAAAACAGAACAATGTTTGCCTCTTTCATGATCCAAAATCTGTGAGTAAAAAGTAGTAAACATGAACTAAATACATGAGAATGACTGTAACAATACAAAATAATTACACCCCTGTAAGCCTTTTTCCCAATATTTTGTGAATCCACGTATAAACTAATACAAACAACAACAGGTGTTTATTAAAGCAACATGGATTATGAACATAAAGCCTCAGACTAGAATACCATAATTATTTCACTTTTGCAATTCAAGCTCCTAGCAGACAGCACCCTCTTGAGGCAGAAAATGAAATTCATTTTGTTAAAGATCAGCAAGAAAAATATTTATGTATCACTTCCTCCCTACCTTAAAACTAATTATTTTAAGCAACTACTAGAAAGCAATATATCCATTACCAAATGATATTTAGATAAAAAGAGAAAGAGATAAAAGGAGATAAAAAATAAAACACCATTTTACTATTAGCTTTTGATCTATGTGGAGGTGAGCGAGTTCTCATCTTTCTCTGTTAAACACACTTCTATTAGCATTAGGCATATGCATGCATAGAAAATTTTACCATGACCAACACAACTTACATAGCAATGGAAACACAATTAAGGCTACACTAATGTTCTGGGCTCCACAGGGCTTAATGAACAAAACACTCTTTTTCTTTACAACAGAACACATCTCTCAGAAAACACTTTTTGTTTGTGCAGCCAGATGAACAGCTGCCTTACAGTCTGGAAATTGTATTTTTTCCTAGAACCATCAGGAGATGCCTGGTACTGAATTCAAACCACGTGCTTCCACAAAGTAAGTTATGAAAGCTCTGCAGCCATAATCCAGAATAATTGCTTACTAAAAACTACTGTATAAAAGATAAAGGCCACATCATGATGTTTGTTTTGACAAGTACTGCTTAGCCTTACTTGGAATTCATAAAATACTCCAGCTAACAGAAACAATGACACTATGTAGTAAGAACAGAAAATAACACTGTCATTAACCTTGTTCTATCTTTGCTGAAAGCCAGGAAATAGGCTGTCATCCTTTTCCCCATACATACCTAACATAAAGAAATGAAACAGTAATGTTTTAACATTTTTTTAAAAAAGTTTTGACTATGTGTTTCTGGAGGCAGAAGCTTTCTCAGCTCTCTCATGTACCTTTTTCAATGAAGCACTTTCTTAATAGCACTAAAACTATTGAGAAAGAAAACATAGAGTTTTGACTTGTCTGAAATTCAGAAGTAACATCACCCCCAAAGATGACATTCCAAAGGAGAGTTCAGTAACTTCTTCACTGTCATGGGTCTAGCATGCAGAGCAGATAACATGACAGGAGGCAGCACTAGACAGGCTTTAGATCCCTGCAAAATTCAGATTTCATTACAAAGTATCACTAACTCAAAACACGTAAGAAAGTAACTTCATGAGGTGATTTCCTTGTCTCTGACTTACTTCAACTCACTCCAGAACACAATTGTTGTATTATTTCTAACAGGGTATAAAAAAAGATGAATTATATATCATTATATTTGTCATGGAAATTTCAGTTGCAGACATAATCCTCTCAAACAAACAAAAAACCACCCACAACCAACACAAAACACCAAACATTTTGATGCTACTTATAACTCCTATTTGTTTCCCATACTTTGTACATTGTTATGGTATTAGTAACACCTTGACTCTTCAGGAAGGCTTGAATCTCCCACAAGAATTATGTTCCTTGTTTTTGTAGCCTCTCTGACCTTCCTCAGATTGTCACAGAGCCTGTGACATACAACAGTAGGGATTAAAAAAAAATTAGAAACAGTTGTTATTTTATTAATTAGTACATGCAGAGTAAACTTAAAAACGTACTTGTCTTCCTTTGTCCCAAATGACCACTACTCAGTACAAAATTTTTACCATGAAAGTATGTATCTTGACCTCTAAATGTTATAAAAAATCTTAGTGTAGACAAGTGGTTCACCAAAGGACAGGACAAAGAATATGGAGGCTCTACACAATGACATGAAATACTAGCACTAAATTACTGCATTCACAACATATTAGAATGTGATTTCAAGCATGCATTTTTAGCAACACAGACTATCTGAATAATAATGATAACACTAGAGCTCTGTCTCCACACACAGCTTTCAGGTAGCAGCACAATCTATGAAAACAGATTAAGCTATCAAAAAGTTCCTCCCTTTCCCTGCAATTAAACACAAAGAACAGAATGTCCTTTTTAAAACTAGGGTGACATTTAAGTCATGCAGCTAAATATAATCTCGTGGAAGATGCTGGATGCTTACTGTACAGAAAACACAACCCTACTTATTGAATTTCTGTCCTGTTTTTCAGCTTTCCACTGTTATTTCTAGTGCAAAAGTCCTGCTAATAGAAATCTATTTCAACAGATTTTTGCTGCTAATGACCCATTTTGTCATCAATGCATACATGAAACAGGAGTATTAAAATCACAAAAATAGCAAACTTTTTTCAGAGATATAACTTGAAATGTTGTTAAACTTTTCCACTTGAAATGTTAAACTTTTCCCTCATGGTGAATGATAATATGTGCTATACCTTTTACAAGTCACCTGTGCAGTACCAAACATTCCTTATACCAGATCTTCTGAGGGACAGATCATTATCTGACAATATTCCTGCCCTTTGAGAAGTCATAACCACAGTAACTCCATGTAAGACCCATTTCACTTGACACTGCTGTCTTTTTCCAGAGACAGTCTACCATCATTTTATAACAGCACCATCTCAATTAAGCATCTACTTCACTAAACTGTGCTCCAATGAAGTTGATTTTCATGTATAAAGACCAGCATCTTGTGCTATTTGGGATATGTTTCTTCCCAAGCAATTGCAACAAAATATCCAAGAGGGCTACCTTATATAACCATAAAGTAAGTAAATATTCTTTCAATTGCTTATATGCCTGTCTAGTGAACATTTAAACCCTCCCTTTTCAAGAACAAAGGCATCTCACAAAATGTCTAGCCTAAGAAAGAGATTTTTGATATAGAGTTGTAGAGCCAGAAAGGCTTTTTAGCAAAACTGCACATAGATTCTCAAGCACAAGGCCATGGACAGTGCTTGACTTGAAACAGGCATCAAACTATGCATGAGTGACCACCTTCGATGTTATCTGTTTTTTATATTGGGATGGAAAAGCTTCCTTTACAGGTAAAATTGTGTGCTTTGATTGTGTTGTGTGAATCTTAAAGTATTCAAATTCAGCATGAAAAAGGCTCTAACAATCATAAACTCTAATAAAAATAAATTCTGAACTAGTCACTCAGAACTGTAGTGACTTAGACCTTTATCATCACACATCTACATACAGGCAGTTTTAAAACCCCGAATATCCCAAACTTTAAGAATTTAGACATACATCTCTAAAAAAAATAAAGACTTAAGGACACTGAATGGAAAACAATGTTTCTACCATGAGCTCATCCTGCAAAATTATCAAGATTTCAAGTTGATAATATATTGCCAAGAATCATAGAGCAGAATATAAACACAAGGATGGCAATGCTCAAGGTGATAAACACTCCCAAGAGAAGTCATAAAGGCACTAAGGACAAAAGTGTCTGCACAACTTTGCATAAGGAAGTTTTGAGAAAAAAAGTATTTAGTCTTACCCAACTCAGTTTCACCAATGACAATCAATTCTAAATTATGTAATCTCATTAGAAAAACTCCTAAATGCATACACATACTAAAGGATAACAAATATCTATGATAACAGACCCTAGTTTCTACATGCAGTCTAATCTCATGCTTTGCTATGCATATCATGAGAATTATTTTTACTCTTAACATCCATACTAAATTCCTCTCTTTTGATTTACCTCATCTCACTTATTCTGCCAGCCTCATCAGGTAACAGGAGATCACTAGACTTTGAACAAAGGCAAAGGATCCTCACCTGAGATCAGAGAGCACTGGTGGTAAAGCAGCAGTGCACAACGTTGCTACCACCTGGTTTTTTAAGTGGTGGGGAATTGACTGGATGCAACAGTGCATTATGTCAGAATTTTTCAGCCAGAAAAGTAACACTCTGAAAGGCCTCTGAAGAAAATGAACAACCTCCCAAGTTAAAATTAGGGATGAAAAAGTAGTTAGGTTTAAAAACCAAACAAATAAACACCCTACAACTAGCAAAAGAAGACTAAACACATCAACCAAAACACACATAAACAAAATAACCAAAAAAAACCCAAAAAAAACCCAAAAACCCTGATCACCAAAAAAACTGATCACCAAAAAAGTGGCAGCTCCTTTCGCAATATCTATTTGGAGAACCTCTTGCTATAAGACAAGATTATAAAGATATGCAAATTATGAAAAAGACTGGACAAGTTCCAAAAAAAGAAAACCAGAGGGATTATTACTGGGTACAGAAAGCAGANCCATTTGGCCAATGTTCTTCATAAAGTCAGTAATCAGCAAGGAGCAGAATATTCCAGGTGAATTCTTACTATTCCTACACAAAAAAAGCATCTCACTGCATCTTACTGCAGCATTTGTGTGTCCACTAAAAGAATATCAGTAAATATTTCAGTTTGCATAGCTTTATTGCATGATAATGTTCCCTCCCAACTAAGAGATTTACTCTTCTGATACTGACCTTACCATTAATAAACTACAGAAGACTTCCTTGTTATATTTCACCTCTCTCTTTTTTGCTTCTCTCAGGTCAAAAGCTGTAAACTTCAATTTCACATCTTGAA
>WEIU01007040.1:15143-26473 GCA_013389925.1 Aegithalos caudatus
GTCAAAGAGCTAGTTATTTCGTTCATTAATGAACAGACAGTGGATGCCTCCATTCCAGAGGATTGAGAAAGGTTTGTTTCTTGCATGCAAAGGAACTGAACAGTTGTAATGTAGCCAGCTGTAGCAGCTATTTTCTTGAGAACCACCTTGGTTAAAACTGAGTTTGCTAATTTCCTGGTACATGAAAGAAAAAAAAAATAAGTCTACTGAGAAGTCTGCTACAAGAAAAACATAGCATTTTGCAAGTATCAAGAATTCCTTATCAGATAAACTTACTTTATCCTACCGGGCTACTAGGAGAAACAGAAATTAACATTCTAAGAAAGACAACCCCATTTTTCTACAAAGGCTGATGAGGCAAGCATTCTTTCCCTGATGGACTCTATCATATCAAGAACATAACTGGTACAGATAGTGTCTCTTGAATCACTGCCCAACTTAATCTAGAGTCAGGAATTTACACAAGTACATTTATTAAGTCTGCTGTTGCCAACAAGTGGTCCATGCCAATAATATTGTTGTCGGTGACAAACACATCACTACAGCCCTTGACAGAGCATTCAGTACCAATTCACGCAATTTCAGAGCAAGATGAATCACCTATGGAAAAATATGCACATGTAACACTTGCTCTGAAAAGTTACCTTTGCTACTAATATCACAGGAAATGCTTACATAAAGCATACACTCAAGCCTTATGTGTCAAGAACTACCTACAGGATTCTCACTTACTAATTACTGGGGTGATTCTCAACTTCTCTGGTTCCTACAGCAATACGCTGTTTGACTTTGATCTCAATAGCAGATCTCTTTCAGATTTAAGTAACAGACTGCAGTTAGTCTGCTTCCAGCAGATACAGGAGACAAAAAAGAAAAGATTGTCAGGGCTCTCCTGCCTCCTTTGTAACATTTTGTCATGAAGCCTTCAGAGAAGAGTGCAGCCCAAAGAAACTCCTTCCGTTTTGCTATACAAAAATAAGGATTGACAAGGACAGGCAGGGAGGAAGAAGAAACAATAGTACTTATCATCATAACATGAGAAAGCTTGTATCTTTCCAAAAGTACCTTCAGCAATTATAATAGCACTCAAACCAATGTTTGAACTTAAAAAGCAGCTTTCTCCAAGGCTGTGAATTTTGAAACAGAAAAATTCACAATACACACACCTGTACTTAAAACAAGCACCTGAAATATGAACTTGTCTTGCAGATTCCATTATTGAAGGGTAACATTTCAACAAACTATAGCAGCCCAAAAAAGATCATGTTCAGATATACACATCAATATGTGATACCAGTTACCAACACACACGTTAAAATAGGAGCCCACATCTTGTGTAGAATAATAGCTAAAAACAATCCTTTTAAGGGTAGTCACACTCACCGTTTCTTGTCTTTGGGACTCAGTGAGTTTTTCAGACAATTCTCCTAGTGTCTTCCTTAATTCAGCATCAGTCCTTCATATAAAAATATAAGTAAGACAATATTCTACAGTGCAAAAGCTAAGTAACACCCACGATAATTTTAAGCAGCAACACCCCCCCCAGAATTTTTTGCTACTTCAATTTGTTCTACAGCCTATTCATAATAGATCATAGCATATTCATAATGATTTATAACATAATTAGAAACAAGTCTCAAGTGGAAAAGTTATGATAAAAAGCATTCCCATTCCTCAAGTGAAGAAACAGAGCATCTAAGTATCAGCTAGGTATTAGGTCAACAAGTACAAAATTATGGACATATCTACAGAGTCCTTTTGAACAGTAGTTTCCTACTAGGAATTAACAGTCTAATTCCTGTTATTGCTATTGAACAAAGCACTACATGTTGAGGAAGTATATACATTATGGCCTGCAGGAGAGCTTGCCCTGAAGGGACTCCAGTAATGAGAACAGACTAGGAGCAAAGCTGTAATAAAAGAATTCCCTATTCCCTGTCATTTTGTGCATATATTTGAAAAAGCTGAGGAATGCCCCATATATTATACAAATTGGAATTGGCAGGTGTTATTTACAATTATAAATACTGCAGAGGATGACATAAAACAAGCAGTTCATAATCCTGCTTTCATCGACATGATGCACAATCCCTCATTCTCCCCAAAATTATTTTTTGAAATAAGAGAGTTTAAGAATTTTTTTTCCACACTGTTCTTCACATGGAGTTATATTCTGCTCATACCGATTTCTTCTTGAAAGCTCACGACTGATGTCATCTCCCAGGCGAACTTGTTCACTGCTGAGATCCCGAAGAGACTGATGGAAAGAATGCAACTGTAAATAAAAGTACACAAATTAAACCAAGGCTTAGGAACCCTATTTTTTTTTGTGAAATTCCAAAAATACATATCTACACATATACACACTTTGAAAAATAAAGAAGATAAAAATAACCTAAAAAATAATAAAACTCCATGAACTGTAGTTGAGTTTGGATGATACTTGTGCATTTCTATTTCAATCCACCCTTCACAACACTTGCTCATTGTAATTTAACCTTCAGTACTTTATTTGCTAAATCAAGTTTCCTAACTACGGGGTTTTTTCTGTGGTTCAGAGCTTAGACACTATATCATCTCTTTAACCTAATGCAAAGCAAATTGAAACATCTGAACAAGTAATGTTCAGGAGAGACATATTTCATGTTAATAGATACTAGCATTGGTAAAACAAAATTCTGCCCAGCTATATATGCTACCATAAGTAGATTACATAGGAACATGAAACAAAACAATCAGAACAGTATAATGTATTCAGGAACTACCAAGAATAGATATTTACCTTGCCCAAGATTTTACATACTCTTTTTTCAGATCTTGGGAAAAAAAAAAAAAAAACAAAACCAAAAAACAAAACCTCCAATTTTCCCCATTCAGAAGGCTCTCAATTTATCATCAAAGTTTTAGGGAACAAATAAAAAAATGAATAGGTCATTCACTCTTCATGGAATAGAAAGTGACAGTTAATCCATCCTAATGCAACCTATTGCTGTCAACAATTCCATAGCCAGGATTATCATTATGAAAAGCCCTGCTTTATAATATTCCTTTGTCCTGTGCCCTAGATTTAAACCTGGATCTGCCACAACCAAGCTGACAGCCCTCAACATTCAGACACAGGCACTACTACTTCCCCTGTGTGATTAACGAGAAATTTCAACCTGACCTGAGAGACTTTGACATAACACATCACATTTTCAAAATGTATGCACTAAGGAAGGAGAGGGAGTTAAATGTGTTAAAATATCATTTGGCTGAAAAATTACTTCAGATAGAAAAAGTCAGAATGGGAATAAAGAGACAGTGGTTACAGAAAAAAGAAAAAGCCACAGCTTTAATTAAGCAGTACTGCTTTATCTCTGCTCTAATTTCTACCTATAATCATGATCAATGGCTACTTCTAGTTCATCATTCCTCAAAGCACTATACTCTTCTCACAAAATAGTTCATGAAAAGAAAAAAGCCATATTCACTCACTGAAAAGCAAGAATAAGGAATAAACCAGCAGTTATCATCAAAACTGAAAAGAAAAAAAGTTATTTGCCTACATAGTTATTTTATATAAAGAACTTTGTATGCATTGCAGGAGCACCCTTGAATAAAATTTCCAAGATAACTTATAGAATATCTAGAAATAATCTAAAACAGCCCTTAGGATTTTGGATGGTTGGGATGAAAGACTTCCATATAACATTATTTCCTTCCAAGGATTATTTTCCACACTTTTCTTGGGGGAGGAATTAATGAGGGAGAACTAGATTGAAAAGACAATGAAATAGGGTTCAATAAATGTCTAAAATTTCTATAGCTCCCCAAAAAGTCAACTGTGAAAACTTGTTGTAGTTAAGTTTAAAATTATATGGAAGCTGAGACTGATTTAATAAAGTCAATATGAATACCTTACAATCAGCTTAATATTAGTCTACACAGATTCACTCAAGCAACTCTAGCCACCTGTCTGAAAAAGCAAAAGCAGGTAGTGAAATCTCCTCTCTACCTGTAGGATAACAGAAACACTATAATCTTGTCCATTAAGGTAATTAATTTATTTGTTCTGAAGTCTCCAAGCAGATACAAGTTAAGGGGTATGAAAATTACCTGTGGCACACACATCCTCCTCTCCTCCCATCATCTGCCTGAAATACAGGCTCAAATTATCCCACTCATAGGTCAGACCAAGAATTAAGATGAAAAACTACCTGGTTTAAAATCAATCCAAGTTACACTGAGGTAAAAAAAAAAGCAAAACCACTAAGAACTGTGCCACTAACTAAAGCACAATAATCCCCTTCACAGCCTCACTGAAGTTCAGCACAAAGGTAAATGTTAATTGGCTGGAAGGGACTTGTAGAGATCATCCCATCCAAGCCCCTTGCCAAGGCAGGGTCACCTAGAAAAGGTGAACAGGAACTTGTCCAGGTGGGTTCTGAATGTCTCCAGACAAGGAGACTCCATAACCTCCCTGGGCAGTCTGTGCCAGTGCTCTGCCACACTCAGTGTAAAGCTCTTCCTCATGATGAAGTGGAAACTCTTGTGTTATATTTTATGGCCATTGCTCTCTGTCCTGTCACTGAGCATCACTGAACAGTCTGGCACCATCCCCTTGACACCCATCTTAGAGATACTAATATGCATTACTGAGATCTCCTCTCAGTCTTCTCCAGACTAAACAGGCTATTCAGAGATTATTTTTTTGTTATTAGACAGCCTAAATAGTAGGGAAATTATTTTCATATTTTACTTTTGACATCACTACCATCTGCATCTTTTCCGCTATAACGATTTGCATGAAACATCATGACAGATACAAGAGATGACTGCCTAATGAAAAAAGCAGGTAACATTGAAAGCACAAATCATAGCAGAAACATCCTTAGCTGCATCCTCAGAATCACCTCATGTAATGTAAAAGCAAAGAGTCTAGTGACCACATAGTGCCTGTTTGGAACAGCAACTCCCAACAGTGCTCTGTACCTGGTCCACGTTTTCTGCCTCACTGACAAATCGAACACTTGCAGATCGACACCTCCGATGTTTACTGCCCTGTGAGTCTCCATAATCCCTGAGAGGAGAAGTGGGCAGGAAGTGGCGGTTGCCTGTAGGAGATAAGTAGGAAAACAAAATTTTGTATGGGAAATTTTTCATTTTGCTTCACAAAAAAATGCATATTTCATCTTGACAATATTCTTCTAGGTCACATTACAGACAAAACAGCTACTGAATTACATAACATGCATAGGACTCATAGCTCTTCTCAGGATTCCTCTTCAGTTTAAACATTTCTTACCCATGACATACAAGTACTCCAGAAAGAGGAATTGTTTCTCTAAGAAGTGAATTTTCTCAGCTGAAAGAATCAACTTTTCATTTAGATCTCTTGGGATATCAGCAGAAAATACTAACAAAAACAGAAAGTTGGAAAAATGTACCACATTAAAAAAAAAAACCAAAAAAACGAAACAAACTGCATAACTTAATGCAGGTCTCCCAAATTTCTAAACTCAGTTTCTTTGAAGTAATCAATGATGACTTTCCTTAAGACTATTTCTACACATTTTTCTTAATTTCCTCTTTGCATAACAGGGCTATATGACATAATTCAAGCATACTCAAGCCCTTTAAGTATTTTACCTGATGTTCCTTCTCCATCCAGGTCACTGGGATATAAACTTGACAGAGATGCACTTCTCATTCCAGAGCTTCGTGTTAGTCGCTGGCTCCTTAACTGACCTATAGATTGCTCCAGTGTTTCTTTTAACTGCAGAAAAGTTATAATTTACTGAAATATGAACAAACTTGTTTTTTAAAAAGCATGGAAAATATTATTTCTTTAAAACTCATTAAGAGAATAAAAGGTATTTTTAAGCCAAGTACAGCTAGGAATTAATAACAGCTTTTCTTCAACAACTCATATATCACATTTCTGTAATTATAGCAAAACATGCTTCTAACATTGGCAGCTTCAAATATCAAGTTTCTTAAAACAGTGGTGCACCACATGGTGCACCACCACGAAAACTCAAAAGCTTCTCTCCTACAACCAAAATAAGACATATTTGCCAGCAATGTTCATTATCAGTCCTGCAAAATCCAGAAAATAACTTCAAAGAAATTATTTTTTACTGGAACTTTTCCACCAGCCCTACCTGGAATCAATTTTACATACGGCTATCAAATTTCCCTAAGCAACTTTACAGAAACCCCATTTTTAGAAGTTTCACTTCGAGGAAAAGGAAGCCATTCCCAACTTAAGAGTACAGAAGTAGCTATGTTCAAAAATTACCTCTTCATTTTTCAAACTTACATCTTGTTTTTTTACAATTGCATTTGTTAACTTTGGTTCTTAGCCACTTGCTTTGTCACACCTTTATTTGACAATCCACAAAACATCTGTTTCTAAAGGTTCTCCTTTTTCCAAGAGAAGCTTGTAAACAATGGTTAAATTGATGCTTTTTTTTTCCTGCAGAATTATGCACTGGGTTGGATCTCTTTCTCTGAAGAAAACAGCTTTCTTTCCTACACATTTGCTTCTTCGCTCTCTCTACCTTCACATGTAAAATATTCCTACATTTCACACATATCTGTTACAAGGCAGCACCTGCTGCAGCTTGTTTGTAACCAAATTGTAAACCTCTCTTGCCCTAGTAGCACTAATTTGTTTTCCTTTCTCTAAGACACCTGTTTTCAAACTTGTAGAAGACTCATTTTAGAATCTTCATCCTTTCTGCAATTTAGACCAAGCTGGTCAACAGATCCAGAAACTGTTGCAGAACGACAGGAAAAAAAGCTACACCAGTATGATCAGAATCCCATTCCATGCTATAATTCAGCTTTTATCTTATCACTTCTTCATGCAAAAGAAACATGTTCCCTAATACTCTATTTCAGCTACACATCTTGTACTTAGCATAGTACCATAACATAATCTACTGGGTGCTTATAGACCAGAAAAGTAATGAGCCTACAAAACCAGTCAGAATTTCATTATATAATATATTTCTATATTATGATTTCGTTTCCTTAAATAAATATTAAAGGTTTCTGTTTACAGCTACTTAACTCCTTATCCTGTCCATTAATACCAAGTTTTTAGCTCTGAATTCAACTATATGGAAAAGATCTAAGAAGTTAAGATAAAGTGAAAATTGCTCACAGTTGTTATTGCTCTGGTTTGCTCCTTGTTGTATTCTCTGTATTGTCCTAGCAAATGGTCAACATGTCTTAGATTTCTGTTGGTATCCTTAAATAAAAAAAGTTTTAGAAAAAAAGTCAAAACAGAAACCTCCTCTTATCAAATATTACTGTTGTCTTCATCCTTATTGATTTCTAAGATTAAATTGAAAACACAAGTGCTTCCTAAAGGGTCTAAGCATTCAAAATCCTATTCAAGTAACCAATATCTGAAGGGGTACAGCGTGGCTAAAGGGAGGAAAATTAAGAAAAAGAAGAAAAAAACACCCAAATACTGTAATTTCTGAGCAACAGTAAGGCCTCAGCTTCAAATAAAAAGATTTTTCATGTTTCAGCCAGAAAAACCTTTTTAATCCAAAGACCTTAACATTACCCACTTGTGGAACAGAAGAGTTATCTGAGAAATAAGTTTTTGAAGGTGAACACACTAGGTAAGGTCACTGCGTGAGTATTCTCTGAACAGATAAACACCTGGATCAGATGGAAGGTCTGCTGAAAAGCAGTCCATAAAAAGCAATTAGCTTAAAATCAGAATTTCAGAAGAGTAGCTAGAAAGAGGCTAGACAGAATCAGAATACCAAAGAATCGCTTTTAAAAAATAGACATTTAAAAATGTATTCTTATTGACTTACTATCTTTTTTCTAGATTGGTGTTTATTTTCCAGATATGAAGTTTTGAAGTTTAAATTTACCATTCTATATTGATTTTTCTGTTCTCATATATTAAAAGAAAAAAAAATATTGCTGACCAAACAAGAAGTAATAAAACATACACCCACCCACTCCAGGTATTCAGAACTGTCAGCTAGAGAAGAATGGGAATAAGTTGTCAGGCACTAATGGTGTCAGGATAGCTAAATGTTTCCTCCCACTTGCAAAACAAATTCAGATATACCCACTGCACCCTCCACTTTTTCTTGCTCAGGTACATATCTCTTACAAGTTTAGAAATAATGCTTCTCACAGTGCTTTTTCACATCCAGAAAATATTTGAAATGTAAGTTCTATCCTGAAGGAATTGACTGCTTACATATTTATCAGAAATTTGGAAATTTTACACAGTACAAAGACTGTACAAAGACAACCAAGAAAAGGTTGAAACTTTAATGAAACTAGAAAATTTAATGCCTCCTAATAGAAAATTTAATGTCTCTGTGAGAATCTAACATAGTTGATTTGGCCTTATTCAGTTTGCTAACTTTATAAATAGTATTCCCCAACATCATTGTTTCTAACAACGTTCTATTACTGTCTGAAATAGCAGCTATATAAAAATGTAACAAGCCACTCACTTTCAGCTCAAAAGCAGTAGGATCAATTTCCCAAAACCATTTTTGGTTTGCACAGAAAGCAATGTTTCCCATCTATACAATACACTCCACAACTTTAGAAATGAAAACTTGACCCTGTGTCACAGAAATGCAAGCTCCATAAAGACTTTAAAACTGTATTTTGTAAACAACCTGCAAAGTGCTTGCTAAAGTATGGATCTTCTCTGTAACTTCTTCAGCACCATAGTTCTGAGCTCTGCTGTGGGATGCTCTCAAAGGCCGCCTTCCAATTCGACCCGTAAGAAAGTTGTCTGAATCACTGGATGAATCTGCCATCAGTATCGTGAAGCCTAGGCAGGAAGACCAGAAAAAGTAACATGTTAATTCCTGCCTGTAACTGAACAGTCTTGCACAATATTCCCAAAGCAACTTCATAAACTCAGATTATGTTTACATTAGCCATTCTGGTTCGGGTCAGCAGGATGTACTTTTGAAGCAGATCTTCCAGGTGCTCCTCAGTTATTACCTTTGTTCACACAGTGAAACACAGTCGAGATGCAGGAGACAGAGCATCTTAGGAGCAAATTAAGTCAAAATATGCACTGTCACTGCTTCCAAGTGTTCAGTACCCACAATAAAATTGTGCCCCGAAACATATTCTCCCTCCAAAACATACAGTGGAGAGATCAATGTTTTATCAATCATCCTAGTCTGCAGAACCACTCTCCTTTACCTCACACTACTCACTAAGCTGTCTTCAGAATGGGGATTGCTAAATCTCAAGGTGGACAAGATAGAGGGAAAACAGGCCAACAATCACAGAAGGGTGAAATTTTTAAAAACTACAGACAGCTATGCCTAGTATAATAAAGCCACATAGTAACAGATTAAAATAACAACCCTCAAAAGGTAGGTTAGATTGAATTTTTTTCTTAAACTATTACACACTGCAGCAGTTTGCCTTAAGGTCATGGAATGACTTGGTGACAGAAGAAATAGACTGGCAAACTCTTGAACCCCAGTAGTTCAAAAACAAAACAACAAAAAAAGCCACATTAAAGATGTCATTCTTCTAGCCATGAGAGCTGAAATGTTCAAAAGAAACCATGGATGGATTCAAATCTTATCTTTTATATGGAGGCACCTTGACGTTTTTCCAGGTCCTTATATTTAATTTTTAAAAGGTTGCAAATTTGTGTCCCCCAGACTTGGATAAAAACCTTTCGAACATGAAAGAGCAAATCAACATGCTCAGTTTGTGCTCAATAACATTAGTATTCCTTATATTCTCTGAACTGGTGAATTTACCTCATCTTTCTTCTTCTTACTTCACTAAAGCACATTTTTACTAACAGTATCAGAATTTGTTACTCCAGTGCCTCACTCTTGTCAGCTGCAATGAAGTCTTAATGACACTGAAAAAAGAATAAACACTAAACACTAGGAAACAGGAAATATGGGATATTTTCAAAGACAAAGAAAAATAAAATAAATACTGGTAGAAATAATAACATGGAATAATATTGGTTTTACTGTAATTTGGTAAAAAAAACCTCAACAAAACCCAACAAACAAGTAGACACAACCAACAGATTCCCAACTACTGAAAAGCAAAGACTGAAGGGAAAAAAAGGGAAATAAAAATTTACAGCAGGAAAGATTAATGGGATTATTTTCAGCTGTCCAAAAATAGGTTCATTAAGACATACTAACAAAAGCACAGAAGAAAAGTCATTAATCAAGTAAACATAAAAGAAGGCACAGGATAAGGAGGACATTCTGTCTGAAGAAAACTTACTATTTATGTTTAAGCATTCCTCCTTGTTCTCATGAGCAACCTAAAAGGAACCACAAGTACTTTTAAGGTGAAGAAGTTGTTCCATATAAAGCAACATCCTCATTTTTAAAGGAACTGTGAAAGTTTCACTTTAGACTAAAAAAAAAAAAAAAATCACAAAGAAGTAGAAATTTGTAGAGATGTTCCATATGCACGTTTTCCTATCAATTGAAACAAACAAACAAACAAACAAGCTTATCACTTTTTTCCAAAAAGCTACTGTAACTTTAGCGCATGACCATATGACCTACTTGATAGTAAGAATCATTTGGCTCTTACTGGGTTTTAGTTCTACCCAAACAGATCATAGCCTTTGTTGAACTGATGAAAAGTATCAATACTCAGTATTTTCCTTTCCTGGAGGAAGCAGAGCATTTCAGCTTCTCTGGGGACTCTTTTTAAGAGATCTGCCAGGTAAGAAGTAGCGCTGACAATCACGTCAAGCTCTCCAGCTCAAGTAAACAAAAGATAAAGTCAGTGTACACAACTTGATTATTCCTCAAGTGTTTTATTTGTTCAGCTCCACACAAACTAATCTATCACTAGGTAACTTGCATAGTGTTAAAGGAATGGTTGAAGCGTTATAGCTAAGACAGAGCACGACAAAAAAAAAAAAAAAAAAAAAAAAAAAAAAAAAAAAAAAAAGGAACATGACACCTGAAAGGCCCTTTCCTTCAGTGCTTGTATTTGAGCCCGGGAAAAGACAGGAGGGTGATCTCATAGGGTGATATTTCACCATTGTGTCTTCAGGGATCAGGACCACATTTTATTATCAATTTGTCACACCGTGCTCCCCGCACACTTCAGCAGCACGACACAGAAATCGGTTCCTTCACACAGTTCATAAGCAAGCAATGCCCTCTGTGAATCGTCCTCCCGTCGGACACTCAGGGAACCTCTCTAACGCCCGACTCCAGCTCTGAGTCTCCTGGTTCTTTGGCCCAGACAGGACCGCGGAACCCAGAACGCCGCCGGCGGGGCCTCCGGGCTGTCCCGGGGAACCCCGCGGCCGCCGCGCCCCGCGCCTCCCG
>WEIU01007040.1:41228-114074 GCA_013389925.1 Aegithalos caudatus
AAAAAAAAATCCATGTGACTACTAAGGAATAATTTACAGATTTTTTTTTTTTGCAAATAGCTAATATCAGTTAAGAAGGCAACTTTTCATGAGTCTGACTCATACAGTCTGTTTATATATTTGCAAAATCAAGAAATGTTTGATGTTTTCCTTAACATGGGTTTGCAGAACCTCAAAACAGTCTATAAAAGGTGATTATATTTTGAAAACCATACTGTCTCAGGAAGTGTTTTAAAGATGCCTGCCTTCATCACCAAGTGTGACTGAACCTTCCCACATGCAGTTCAGAGAGACTACTGTGAAATGCTAATCTTCTAAAACAGGAATAAGGAAAATGAGATACAGTCTCAGTTCCTGAAAACCTGAACTTTAAACATGCTTTTGTCTTCTGCTGGACTCAGCCCTTACATACCTCATGTTCACAGAATATACATTAAAGAGTCAAAATATTTAACATTATATATTGTGAAGCTGCTAATAGCATAGCAGCTTGTTTAACCACACTTAGGTGGCTACTATGTGGTAGCCAAAATTTAGAGAGTAGTAAAAGTAGCTTGTTTTACTCAAAAATGAGGAGCCATCTACAAAAGGCCATTTTATGCCAAGAGCTTCTATTCTATTCAAGATTGTGCAATCCAGTCAGTCAATGGGAATCCCAAGTCAATGGGAAACGATACTCAAGATTTTGCAAAGTGCAATCCCATGGACTCAAGGTGAAACAATGAGAGCAGCTACAGTAAACATTGCAACTTAAGCCTAAATGTAGGCATGAGCTGCTGACACATACTAAAAGAAGATTAGTTCTCTCTTGAACTCTAGCCAGTAAGTGTGGCCTGCCAGGATCTAAAGAAAAAGACATTTTAAATGGCACTCTTTATGAAGAAAGGTTGGCTCGCACAACATAAAAAGTTTGAGCTATTTTTTTTTCTCACATAAATATAGAGCCTGAAAAGTCTGTAAAGGTAATTAAAATGAAACCTAATATTATAGTTTAGCATAGGTTCATAGGAGAGTTTTGATTGGAATGTACCTTTGAAAATCATCTAGACCAACCGCCTCTCCCAGCTAGATCAGAGTTGATCAGAGTACCATCCACCCTGACCTTGAATGCTTCCAGAGATGATTTATCTACCACCTTTATGAGCAATTTGTGTTTGGGTTGGTTTCACCACGGTCACTGAGAAAATGTCTTCTTTACATCTAATGTAAAGTCTGAATTGACCATCTTTTAGATTAGAATCATAATACCCTGCCTTATTACAACAGGGACTACTAAAAAGTGTGTCCCCACCTTTGTTAGAAGCCCTCTTTAAGTACTGGAAGGCTGCAATAAGGTGTCTCTGGAGCCTTCTCTTCGGCAGGCTGAAAAAGCCCAGCTTTCTCAACGTTTCCTCAAAGGCGTTCCAGCTCTCTGATCATCTTCATGGCCCTCCACTGAGTCTGCACCAGCAGGTCCACATCTTTCCTGTTCTTAGTACCCCAGAGCTGGATGCAGTGTTCCAGGTGTGATCTCACTAGAGAGGAGGGGCAGAATCCCCTCCCTTGCCCTGCTGCCGACGCTGCTTTGCATGTAGCCCAGGATACCACTGGCTCTCCGGGCTCCAAGTGCACATGGCTGGCTCATGCCCAGCCTCTCATCCACTCCCAAGGCCTGCTCAGCAGGGTTGCTCCCATCTGTTCATCCCCAGGCTGTGCTGATACCAGGGGTTGCCCTGACCCTGGTGACCTTGCATTTGGTCTTGTTGAACTAAATCCACTAATCAAATCCATCTCTCTCCAATTCAGAGAGAAGGATGTTGTGCGTCACTGTGTCAAACATTTACAGAAGGCCAGATAAATGACATCTGCAGCCCTTCCCTTGTCCCCTGATGCAGTCACTTCATCAGAGGCCACTGGGTTGGTCAGACAGGACATGCCCTTGGTGAAGCTGTTCTGACTGTCTGACATTGCCTCCCTGGTTTCCATGTGCCTTAGCATAACTTCTGGGAGGATCTTCCCAGGGACAGAGATGAGATTGACAGGTCAGTAGTTACCACAGTCCTCCTTTCTACCCTTTTAAAAGATGGGTACAATGCTTCCCCCTTTCCAGTCACCTGGGACTTCACCCAATTGCCATATTAAAACGCTACAGCCTCATATATTTTCTTTTATTGTAATCACAGACGTACGTATTTCATCATTTTTGAACTAAATTTTGATTTTGACCTAAAACCAGTACTGTTACTTATTTTTACCCTGAACTTTAAACTTTTATGATGGCCTGCAATAAAATGTACAACAGAGAAGAGCTGTGTTTCTGAAATATTGAACTAAAAGCCTATAAATTGCTGCAAAGAAAGTTCAAACAGGAGCATGAAATTTCAGGAAAGAGCAATCTGAAGAGGCTCAGTTCCTACAGGGAAAGAGAGTAAGAATAGGCTGTAATTGCTAGCTACTATTGTGTTTAATCAGAGAACCACTAAGTGCCCATAATTGCTGCCAGCTGCTCAGCAGAGGTCAAAAAGTCAAACTGAATGTTAGGAATTATTAAGATAGAAATATAGATGAAAATAAAGAGGGTTTTTTTTGTTTTGTTTTGTTTTGTTTTTTCTTCTGATCATGTACATAGCACCTGCAAAAAGACATTCAAATGTATAAAATTACTTGCAAACAAAAAATAACTACATAGCAGCAGCCACTAGCCTGTGTTTCCTCAGATCCTACTTTTTCCCTCACTAGATGACATGCATGCTGCTTTTGTTTTTCAGATATAACCTCCCTTCATCACCATGATATTTCAGGATTATAGGGTAGCCTCAGAATGATATCAGCCACGCCCCTCATTGCCCTTAGGTGCAGCAGTCTGGTCCCATAACTGCTGTATGTCGAGTACACTGCAGTGCTTCTTTGGTCTATCCTCTGCTCCATGTAATGCTCCATTTCCTCAGGTTGTGCTGCCAGGCAAAGGACTTAGGAGGCCAGGGAGCACTTGAAATCAACAAACAAACAAAAAGCTGCAGAAAAGTGGCCTGATTTTGGTTGGAATAGAGTTAATTTTCTTCATAGTACCAAGTATGGTTCTACGGATTGGATTGGATTTGTATTTATGCTGGAAAGAGTTGGTAATTTGGGGATGTATTAATTATTGTTGGGCAGTGCTTAGAGAGTCACAGCCTTTTCTACTTCTCATACTACCCCACCAGGCTGGAGGTGCACAAGGAGCTGGGAGGGGACACAACAAGGTGGCACTCTGCTTTGTTGAACATCATGCAGTTGCCTTGGCCCATCATTCCAGCCTGTACAGGACCCTCTGTGGAGCATTCCTACCCCCCAGCAGACCAACACTCCTGCCCATCTTGGTGTCATCTGAAAACTGACTGAGGATGGGATCATTCCTTCATGTAAAGTTGTTTTTTTTTTAATTCAAATCCAGTCAGAAGCACTGGGTGATCACAAATTGAGCAGAGATAAGCTCCAGCATTACGGATTGGTGT
This sequence comes from Aegithalos caudatus, assembly GCA_013389925.1. Lineage (NCBI taxonomy): Eukaryota > Metazoa > Chordata > Aves > Passeriformes > Aegithalidae > Aegithalos > Aegithalos caudatus. Next base: position 44,702 of record WEIU01007040.1, read on the forward strand.
TTTCTGTTTGCTATAAATTAGCAAGTAACCAAGCAGATTCTTGCCTGTCAGACTGACAGTGTCCATATGTACCTCAGTTTGAAGGAACAGGATACATTAGCAGTAAGAGCTTACTTTCAGTAACTTCTTGTCCCAAACACTGACCTGTACAATTTAATTTTGAAAGAATCTAGTATTTCTTTAATTTTTTTAGGGCTGGGCCAGTTTTGAGGGATACTTTATGTTATTGTGTTGGACTGCTAATGGTAGGAAAGCAGCTATGTAGTTTTGCATATTCAGAAGTGATTACCTACTTTCAGAGTTCTTTTGCTGCTTGAATCTTTCCCTCATTCTTACCACATTGGTAATACTAGCACTGGACACTAGGTGGTAATCAGCTTCTGGTACGCTCAGCATGAATTTCACTGTCTGAAATGCCTTTTTATAGCTATTTTTTCACCACTGAAAGACTACAATGCATTTATTTCAGAAAAAAATTAAAATATATTTTTGTGTTGGATTAATTGGATATAAAAACATAGAAACTAATGTTTGTAGAAACTAGCCATTACTTTGTTGTCATGTTTATTTCTCCTATATAAAAGCTAGAATGTTATTACTTGTTAGAATCTTCTCAGGAAAATGAAATTAGGATGCAAAATTTTTTGCTTTGTTTCAAATTGACAAGCTCTATTTCATGTAGACATACGGTAAATTTTCCCCCCTGTATTGGTGGAGAATAGTTTATTAAAATACATAAAGCTTTAGTTGACGTGATTCAAATTATAAATCATATAATTTCATTCTGAAATTATTTGGGTGGTGTGGACTTACCTATTGTTGTTTTGTAGATGTGCAATTAAAAATACTTTTAAAATGAAGAGGCAACTATGTAAAATATATATTTACTTCCCTAATGTCTCTTACTGAAGTAATATCACTGATGCTGCTGTGGATGTTAAGAAAATGTCTCTATGGACATAACTTCTGGACCAGTTGACATTCCCGTGGTTGGGGGCTTGTTTGGAGCCAGGTGTATTGAGGTCAGGAGAAACATCAACCCACTGTTGGAAAAGTAGAAGTCTTTACTCATTCTTGTAACAAGTGTATGGAGTAGGGAAGGTAGACTGGGGAATAGTGTCTTCCCTTGGTATTATAGAAATGTACATTCTTTTAATTAATACTTTAATTCAAGACAAAATCTTTAAGAATTTCTACATATATTGTTGTTATTAAACTCTATTTCTACAGTTTTATTTCTTGTATGCAAGTTCCAGAAGCTTGATAAATGTCAAGATGATCATATATATGGCTATGTAAATCAAATATTATGGTAATAAGATACTTGGCATTATGAAACGAAATAGAATAAGGAAATTCTTATTTGTTTATTTCTTTTTTTTTCTTTAACTGTTTTTAAATATCAGCTAGGGGAAAAGTTTGTCATTTGTTCTTGATTATTCTTCAAACTATTAATTGACTAGATATTCTGTAACTGTATTCCCAAACTGTATTGGAAAACCAAAGATTAACAACAGATTGTAACTAAGTTTAACAGCTATCATAGGCTGATTTTCAAAAGCATTCACTCCTTTCTTATTTAGAGTAGTGAGTCTGCTGGAGATTGATTCTGTTAAGACCTTGGCTGTTGATACGTACCTCCCTTATTATTGTGAGTTTTTCTGACATCTCCTGCAGATGGGTAAGGTACATGCCACCCCTGCATCAAATATCTGGAGAGGAAGAATGTAGTATTTATTACAAAGAAAATGGAGAATTCTGTGGAGGTAGTATGCAATTGCTCTAATTCAATTTTGGCCGACATACCTGAATTTCTTGCTCAGAATGAGGGATGGGATATCTTTGTGGAACCTGAAATGATTAAAAGAATTCTCTTAACACTTCATTAACTTCAAAGGGCAAATTGTTTTGCTGGTCATGCTCTGGAGTTTTGGAAGGTCCATCGTCACCAATGACTGCTGAATTCTTGGGAGGATGATGCAGAAAGCTGCAATTTAGATTGATGGAGCACACTAAACAAAGGCCACATAATGAAACAGGAATAAAAATGAGGCAAAGATGGCAACACAGCGAAAAGGCAAGATAAGAACAAAAATATTGGAGCTGAGCTGAAGCTGTGTAGGACTTTTTAATGTTAAATTATTCTTATCAAAGGATATTAACTGCCAAACTTTTGTTTCTCTAGGAGGTTTTTGGAGACTCATCTAAGAAAAATTCCAAGTGATGCTTTTTCCAATCTCCCCAACATCTCTAGGATGTAAGTTTTGTTTGGTTTCTGATACTATTATTTTAATTTTTTGTTTAAAATTACTTTCCTTCTCTTAAATTCTGTCTTTGTGTATAAAAACTTATGAAATTAAAATATTCTTGTACCTTTGCTACCTCACCACTTACATTTTAGAACTGAAGATAATAATTCTCTTGTTTATAACCTGAACTACTTACAAGAAGGAATTCTGTGCATTTGTGAACAAGACCACTCCTTTACTGAAGTCGACGTGATAAAGCTGTGGAACGGTTTTTTAGTTTTCAAATTACAGAAAATAATTTCAATCATATCAAATTAACATATTCAATTGCTGGTCCTGGCTAAAAATTTGTTTCCAGCTGCCAGCATGATTTGTAGCACATCTCATTGGAGACCAGAGGCATTTGTAGACTAGAGATGGACTTTGACCAAAACATTAATATTTGTGTGATATGACAGAGATTTCCATTGTATCACTTCCTTGGTGTGCAAACATATGCATGGATACAGTTGACAAAAGCAGAACCGGCTGCTCTACATTTGTCCCATTGAAGATGGAAGTTAAGGAAACTTCCCTGTCCAGGAGCCACTCTGAGAGTCACAGTCACACCATTACCAGCTCGACCCCATATTTCCCATAGCAAAGTCTCAGATCTCCAGATCTTTTAATAGTTTAACCTTGATTAATAACTAAATAACAAAATAGCCCGAGTTTGGTGCCTCCAAGGAGGGACCCCGAACAAAGGAATCCCTGGGCTTTTATACTCTCACAGCCTGTTCTTTCTTAAGTCTGGAGTCCTTGGCTCCTGTTGTGTCTCTCACCTGGCTGTGCCAGGGGTCCCCATGCCCTTTGTGATGCAAAGGCACTTCATGGCCCCTTGCCTCGGGCTCCTCCCAGAGCTCAACCTGCAGCTCACACTGCAGCTGCAAGCTGGGCTACCTGCGCTGAATGGATTCCTCAACAGCTGCCCTTGCACCCTACTGCTCATTGATGTCAGCAGTCTTGGCAAAAATTGTCCCACATTTGTTTGTTCTTTGTCGCTGGCCCATAATCTGTGATCCTGTGCATGTTTGTTTGATGCAGTGAATTTCTCTGCCACTTCACAATCCACTCCCCAGAATCAGAGCCGTGTAATTTAGAAGGGACCTCAGGAGGGCTCTAGTCCACAACCTGCTCATACAATCCCACCAGAATGCATAGGGCTGTAACTCAATCAGGTGCACAGCTTTATCTGTAGCCAGTGTTAACTAAATAAGCCACCTCATTCAGAAACAGGCCCACTTTTTTCTTGTTCAGCTTATTACTAATGTAGCAATAGGAATTCTTCTTGCCCTTGATGTTCCTTGAAAGTCTCAATTCTATATGAGCTTTGACTGAATAGCTGATGATTACCATTTAAGAATTCATGAAAAAGCACTTTGGGGGAACATGGACTGCCTATTATATTTTATAGTTTTATCCAGATATGTTGAAATAAAGAGTTGCTAAAATCCTTACAAGTAATTATTCTTGGATATCTGCAGTTTCATTTAACATCTCAGTTTAATCAGACAAATGTTGTATTGCTTGGGGGATTTTTGGAGAGTGAGGAATATCCCTCACATGATGTATAGTATAATATATAAAAAGGATAAACTTAGTTTAGAAGAGAGTTTGATTCAATATAAAAGGGTGTCAGCCCTTCTTTGGCTCCAAAAGCTCCAATTGGCAGTTTAAATATTAACAGTGTCAGTCCCCATCTGGATATTTCTTACAGCATTACTACAACCACAAAACATGGACTCCCACCTTCTTGATATAAACTTCAGGTTAGGGAATCAGTACCTGTGCTTTAACTACAACTTCTATGTGTATGTCTTGGCCTCTAATGTACCACATCTCATTTGCCTCTCCCAGCCCATAATTTTAGTGCAATGAAAACTGTGCAATGAAAATTGCCAGACCATTCCTGGTTTTGCAAAATCATCTAGAAAATGTCCTGAAGTTTCAACAGGGGAATATATATACTGTGCTGCTCAAAATACAGCAGTTCATTTTGCTATATGGTGTCTACTATATGATTTCCACAAATAAACTTTTTTTAATCTGGACTGAATAGAAAATTTAGCTGTCCTCTTTATGAACTTTGTTTAAACAAAAATTTTAGAGCTACAATTTCTCTTAAATGAATGTATGTCTATGTACTCGATAGCCAGAAGTTGAGATTTTTCCCCATGCTGCTTTTCCACATGAATTAAAGAAAAAAAAATTTAATTACATGCTTAATTGCAAAGCACTGATGCTGTCAGAAGGGCATCAGTGAATAAAAAAAGTTTTATAGGATATTCAAATGCAAGAGAAATTCCTGGTTTCCACTGTTTAATAATGCAAATACACTAAAACTTGGTAAAAGGACTTCACCTGGTGTTTTCTGTTGACTTAAGGACATATTGAACATTCAGTATTTTTAAGGTCAAGGATAAGGAACATTTTTTTCTGGGTTTAGGATGATGCTTTGGGGTCACATTCACGAGCACCTCACAAACCTGCAGTTTGTAGCTCCTCAAAGTGTTTTCTCCACATCTTCTCCACACAAAGGATCATCCCACAGTTCTCTCTGCCAGCAGCCCCATGTAAAGCACAATTCCCTGTGCACACTTTCCTGTGCAATACCCTGTGCACACTGCTGTCCCCCAGCCAGTGCCACCACACAGCTGCCCACACCTCACATGTGTCTGCACCCCTGTGCTCCCCAGTGCCAGCTGGTACAGCACAGCCTCACCTCAGCTTCCATTGCCTTACCTGCTCCTGGTTGTGCTCTCCTCAAGTGCTCCATGTGTCACCAAGGGGGAGCTGGTGGGCAGCAACACAGGGGATGCTGAGGTTGGAAAAAAGCAAGGGAAGGTAGAGAGATGGAGAAGGAAGAAAATAAGGGCTGGGAGAGGGCCTTGTGGCTGCTGCCAAGTGTTGATCTGATTTAAATCATGTACTCTCAGGCTCCTTCTGAGTGTCACCATAGCTGGGTGAGAAAAAATAAGGAGACAACAAATGAAGTGGTATGATGGGCACTAGCTGTGGCTTCCCAGGGTCTGAGACTTGTTTATTTTTCTGTTTGCTGGTGTTTAGTTACATCTCTATAGATGAAACACTTCAGAGTCTGGAGGCCCATTCCTTCAACAGTTTAATCAAAGTCACTCACATGTAAGTACTGTAATTAAATACATGAATACAGTGATGAGATAAATTTGGAATGTGTGGAAAAAACATGCATGATGATGTCATTCCTGCCTCCTATGTAGCTAAATATTCCTTTTTCATCTCTTTTATCCATAAAGTGGAGTCAGTCTCCTTTTTGAGCTTATTTTATTGTGCTTGTTTTCCATACATCTTTTTGGTTCCCTTGCTCTTCTGTATCTTCCCATAGAAATGTAGATACATGTAGTGAAAAGCTAGTGGGACTGCATCATGAGCTTGATGTCAAGTTGAAATAAAATGGCAGCTAAGAATTATTTCTATCAATTTACTGCAGGTAAAACAGTAATACAAGCATCAGAAATAAAATCAGAAGGACCAAAGCACAGAGCAAAATGGCACTACCTGGAGACATGAAGAATAAGTAATCATTCTGAAAGTGCACTAGTAAAATGAAGAGTGTTTATATGGTTATTAAATTGAATAAGAATAATATGGAAAAAGGCTTCTGGGAAGTGTTTTTACGCCTTTTTGTTCTCATGTTCTGACTAATCTGCACCAAGTGATGCTCTAAGGGCAGTTACAGAACTGGTGGGACACATCCAGAGAATTCTTGTCCTCCATCAGGACCCTGTCAAAATGAGAATGTAATGTATTGAATAGACAGCTCCAACACCATCCACCCTGTATCTGGTACTCTTCCATGTCTCTATTACAGATCCAAAGGAGGGATTGGAAAGTGTGCCACTGTTGTAAAGCTCAGCTGAATTACAGTTTGAATTTCAGAGATTTTTGTTTGTAAAAGTTCCATGGGAGAGCACAGTTGGTCACCATGGATCCAGAAAACATTGTCAAGAGAGAAAAGTTTTTTGTGTCCAGAAAGAAAACAAAAATCATGCCTAGAGGCATGATTTTTTAAAGATTGTTGCAAGAGGTGAAAGCTACCACCCACTTCCATGCTAATGTTTGAAAAAGTAATAATAATGTTTAAGATTAGACAAGACTCATGTGCACCTCTAGGAAATGTATTCCTATGGCTGGTGTAAATAAACACTAGAATTGTTTTCCTGGGGACATTGTTTCTACCACTGCAAGCCTTTAAGTCTGTATGATGTGAAATTCCATCGGTCTATTTAATCTTCACTCAGAGAAAGAGATTGAATTAGATAATGATTTAACACTGCTATATTTTCTATGATTTTTTTTCCTTTTACTTTACACAGTGTGAATCAAAAAGACTAACAAAGTTACAGGAGAGAAATGTAATTATTGTTAATGAAAATAAAGAGAGAAACTAATGCTGGAAAGTGTAAGTGACTCCTCTAAGAGACCATGAACCTGACTGGCATATATAGAAGCACAGTGCAGGATCCTGAGATCTGCTTCAGGCTAATATCATGCTCCAGTAGTATTTCTGAGCTTCACAGCAAGGCTTTGGTGTGATACCAGTACTTACCTTTGGTTTTGATACCATTCCCTATCATGTAGATGTTTTTTTCCAAGCCTGTTGTGTCCATGTTCTCTCCTCTTCTTTCATAGTTGTTGTGTCTTTAAAATTTCTTGTTTAACACAGACGAACATTTAATGAAACATTTATTGGCAGCACATTTCATCAGCAATGAATAAAGCATCTGCCAGTATGCATGATAAATTCTTCACATGGTACCTCTTTTGTGGTTCACCTTACTAGAAATGAAAGATAAAATGCTCCAGAAAGCTCCCAAATCACCACATTATCACACCCACTCCAGCCCCCAGGCCTGGATGTGTTGTCCATGACCAGGAAGGTCTGTGCAGGAGTGAGCAGAGTTCACAGGCACCTGCTCTCATGTCACCTCTGGCACAGGCTGTGAAGAGGGCATGGAGGAAATGTTTCCTGTTCCACTATACAAGGGTATGGTAATGTGGGACCCCTTAGAATTCTCACAAAGCACTGCCAAAAGAGAAACTGTACACAGACATACAAGAAATCATTATTTTTTTCTGCATTAGAGCCAAAAATTCTACCCAGGACACAACATCAGAACTCTGCTCACAAGTTATAGGAAAACCCCAAGCCTTTGCAGATAGCCCACAGAGAAGGGCCACCTCTACCACTCAAAAGTGCTTACCAGGTTTATAAAATCTATTTGGAAGTAAAGCACATTTATGATTTAATCAGATAATATCCAGGCATCTGGCAAGTTAGCCAGTTGCATATGTGCTGTGAAAGAAAGCAATTTATATATTTGTTAATTTTTATGAATTATTTCCATAACTCCTGATTTGTTAAAACCTATCACTGTTGAGTTTGATTTACTTTACAAACAACAGGATTTTACACGGTTAAATGTGCTATGCATTAATTTAATGTTCTACATTTACATAGTATTTTTGAAGTATTATTGCTAAAATAATACTAAGTTGAGATTATCACTAAGTATTTTAAAGGAGGTTGAGATTACTCTAACAGTTTGGAAAAGTAATTTCAGAGTTTTATTTTTACAGCTTGTTTTTCTTTGAACTTCCATAAAATGCAGCTTTATGTAAATAATCTTTTTACCCTAACTGAAACTTGTACACACAGTTTAATTCTCAAAACATTTGTTTTTAGACATAAGAACTTCTTAAGAGAAAATTCAGTGTTTATGGAAGGGAGGAACTAATGCTTTACTTTAAGCCAAGTGTTATATGAATAGGCATCCTGTGTTCATCATGATCTGTCTGCCAAGCTTGTTAGTGCACTTCAGCCTTGATCTTCAGCAACACATTTTCTCAGTCCTTATTTGGTTCATGTGCTTCTGTCCTGACTTTCTGTTCCTTCCAGACCTCAGCTTTTTAAGCATAGGTCATGTTTTTATGCATCCATGCCTCTCAAGTACTGAGCAACTTCTGCAAACAAAGAATACTGATCATCTGCTGTATTTTAATGAGCCACATCTCATTTTGCTGGTAATCAATGGCAAAATTTCCACTCTATGAAGATGTAAATAAGGAACAAATTTTTGCTGTTTTTTTTTTTTCTCCTCAATTGCGTTAAACTGGTCTCAAAATGGTTTCTTGTTTCCTCTTTTTGTATTTACCTTTTTTAAGTATGTCTGTTTATGTATTCAGAACTCTCTCTCATACAATTATGGAAGTATGTGTTTTTTGTAAATGTAATTGTGAAAGGGTCTGATTAGCAATCACTGTCTCTGTGTGGTTGCCTTACTAGTAGAGCTGAAGCTTGGTAACATTGCACTAAATAAAAACCTGTTGTAATTAGGTCTCTGTTTCTCAGGGAAACATTCCTGCAAACAGAACCTCAGAAAAATTCATTCTTTCTTTTTCTCCTTTCTTTGTGTCTTGGCTCACCCTTCCCTGGTCTCTCTCTACTCTCTTCTCCTAACTTGTAAAGCATTCTTCTCTTACACAACCACATAAAAAGCCCTCTCAGCGTTTGGGAACAAGGCCAAAGGTTATGGTTCAAGTGGCTTGCCCTCATATATGTGACATCATTTGGAAAGCTGGTGGGGTCCACTCTCCAGGCCTGCAGTGAGATGGAGCCAAGGGCCATGGCAGCCCCACTATCCTTGGGCCAGGGCTGCACTTCTCTTGGACAGCTTGTGATGCCAGGCCATGGGATATAGTGATGCAGGAAGCAGAAAGAAGCAACTGGAGAGGAAGACTGAGGAGATCTGTGAAAGAATGCTGTGTACCTGCAGTGGATTTCAGAGCTGGGATAAGTGCTGTGACAAAAAATCTTGTTAAAATCTGCAGTCTGGAGGTAGGGTGTAGACTCTTGGGAGCCTAAGCCAGTTTTCTGGTGCCAGTGGTGCAAAGGCTTAAACAGATGCGTGCAGATGAAGTACCATGGATGGTTTGGCTGCAGGGGGAAAATAAAACATGGAAGTAGATGTACAAGTGAGAGAAGCTAAGGTAGCTACAGACAAAGTAAGTCTCAGAAGGTAGAGAGGGGGCCCAGGTTATTACAAGAGAATGGAAAAAAACTTATTTAAAACATTTCACAATTGCTGACCTGGATATCCTTAGTCTTTGTAGGTATGTGAGAATAATATGGTTATATTGCTATTCTAAAGCCAGATATGCAATTTCTAAATTCTGAGCTTAAACAGACTCAAGAATGTGTCAATATTGCAAGGCAGGTATAAAAAACATGTCTGGTAAATGAAATTTAGATTCCACTTAAATATGTAAATGTTTGTGCTTCTTTTAACATTACCAAATTCAGATAGAATTTTAAGTCGCATATTAACCTTTCTGAAAAGTTTACTGGCAAACTTAGCTAACATAGCTAAGTTTGCTATGTCTCAATTAATTAATTAGCCTAATATTTGAACCGTTCTTACTATTAGTTTCATTTTTAGATTCCCCTGGATTTGAAAGTAATTATAGCTTTGCAACTAAACATAAGTTCATAGTTATTTGTAAGCCTTGACACATATCTTTATAACATCAAGTGACTTTCTCTGCATATCCATTCTTGATGTGATAAAAGTTTTTTGTGTATTTTCATCAAAAAGGAAAAGCGAATGGCTGTTCTTGGACAGTCAGGTGATGATTTGATTGTGAACCTAGTACATTATCCTAGTCTGACTGCCAGAACTAAAATTTCAAACATCAAGTGTCTTTAAAGCACAATTAAGCCTGTTTTTAAATGGTTTCTGTATTTCTAAGAATAGAGTTTGTAAAGCAACTTTGAATACTTTTGTAAATACTCCACAAATAATACTCTTAGCTTGTGGCTAAGTAGCAGCATCCTTCATTTTTATGAGCATCTCTAAGTAATTTTAGTTAGGACTGCCAAGTGAAATGTTCGTTCACAGCACCTTTTGCCTTTTTGCATCAATGGTCAACAAAAATGCCTACTATCTCAAATTTTCTTATATCCTAAAAGCACTTGATGCCCAGAAGGACTCAGAACTGTAACACTGCTGTATGCCATGACTGTTCTATTTGTAGAGTGTGTCAAAGTTGCATTTCAAAAGTAATTTAAAATTAGCTCTCATAGACACTTAGATATCTGGGAACTAGCTTACTAGGCATTTTAAGTATACTCTTTGGCTTTATCTGCATTTTAGACAGCTTAAACTACTAAAAGTTTTCCTAGAGCTGCTTTTCAAGGGACTGTAACTTCTTAAGTCCAGAAGTTTCAATATTTTCAAGTCACCAATTCATAGAAGATAAATGCTAAAAGTGCAAACCCTGCTTAATGAATTTACTGACAATCAATTTGCTCTTCTATCTTTATTGACCTTTTGGGATTAATCTTTACACCACAAGTCTTTGGATTACAGTTTGAAAATGAGGATCATATAACGTCTACATGCCTTTGAGTATATTACTTATTATGATTACTTATTATGATTACTGTAAAAGAAATTGTGAAATGCAGTTTTTCCTGTTAATTGATGAGATCAGAATTATTCAAATACCTTTCCTCCTTATGGGCTTAACTTCATAGGCCCCAATATCAATGGAACAATAGATGTCCCTTAAATCTGTGATTTTAGGAAGGAATTCCTTCCAGTACTCTAAGACTAATGATGTTTGAGTATTTAAAACAAGGATAGCAGCACAGTTCATGAATGGAAATGAATTTGAAGATCTGTGGGGAGGAAAAGGTTGAAAAAGAGAAGATTGACAAGAAGAGAGAAAAATAAATTGGATTAGAATTGTTTTCATTCAGAGACCAATCTTGCACTGGGGAGATGTTAGAAAACAATGTGAGAGAATTAATGTATTTTTGGTTGTTTTGGTTGTTTTTCATCTACTAAAGAAGTGAAATTTTCTCACAAGATAACAGAAAACTGTGAAAGACTTAAAAGCATTCTCCTTATAGGCTTGGGGCCTCTTTGTAAGCAGGGAAAGGAGATAAAAAGTGTGGAGATTGTAAAACACAGTCTGGTGAAGATTTGCAGATGTTCCAGGCCCCCTTTGATATGTAAGGCAGGACTCAGGCCTCTCAGTGTTTTGCCCCTGCTAGTATGAGCCTAGCAGGCTGTGTCTACTTGCCTTTTTTGAATCCCCCAGCCAGCAGCATGATGGAATAAATCTACTCTTTGCCCTTCAGCTGTGTGTCATGGTCATCTTGGTGTTAGCTACATTTATCCACAGCACACAAAATCTTTCTCTTTTTCACCCAGATAAAATGAGAGGCCACATATTCAGGCCAGTCACATTCAGGAGGCACATTTGACTGGACTAGAAGTAGGGAAAATTGGATTTCCATCCTCACTTTTTCCTCAAGCGTAACACTCACTTTTGTCAAATAACCTTTTATTTTTATACCTCTCTCATCTATTTTGACTAGACACTTCTAAGCCTGGCTGTCTGCTCCACAGTGGCCCTTTTCTTCCTTTTGGGCTCTAAGGCACCTCTGTAGTACAAAGTGTAGGATGAATATATACTGCATTTATGCTTGTATATATTAAAGCATACTTCTTTTTTAATCCCAGCATTACTAGTTCAAGAAAATTGAACACCAGGGATATAAACCTTTTCCCAATGTTTAGTTGAATCATATTATTTCCCTCACATTATTTAAGATTTTCTCTCATTATTGTGCTGTCTCATCTGGCTGTTCAAACATCTTAGTCCTAGATTAATTAGTTTTTCATTTGCCTTTTTAATCAGCAAATGTCCTCTCATGGCCCAATTACTTAATAAAGCAAAATTATCTCATTACATTATTTTGTTCTTTACATTTTAGTACCATCTGCTGATTTTGAATTCTTATTTCCAGTACCCTCATCCCAATAATTTACACAGGATACTCTGAATAGCAACAAACCAAAACCTGATGACTCTGATACTCCAATGCATTATCCATTTCCAGGCTAAAGGCTGAACTGAAGACTCTCTTTCCCTGGAATATGCTTGGTCCACAGAGAAGTATCAGGCCAGGAAGCTCATGAGTCCAACATTTTGAAAGCAGTCAGTGATGGAAAAAACATCTCACTTAGTGTTTATGAAGTAAATTCCACTGCTGGGAATGTGATAGCTATATAACTAATAAAATAATCAGAGACAAGCAAGAAATTGACACTGAGAGGATTTCTTTTAAATACAGAAACACAGCTACAGTTCAAAGTGGGTAACAGATGTGAAGAATAGTTGAATGCAGCACAATAGCAGTACTGTAGCAATTAATGGCATCAGTTTAACATGCAACTAAAAGGTAAATCCTCATTTCCCTGCAGTGTTTTAGTAAACAGAATGAAAAATGATGACTTGAAAGGTGAAGCAGAACTGTTTTGTCAGTACAACAATATATGGAGAGGTTGAAGTCTTTGTACCAGTGTCTACATAGTGATTTATCTACTGTCTCTTTTCACACTTCTATTTCTTAGACAACTTGACTGGGTTGATTTTATCCTAATAAAACAATTTCAGAAGCAGAGGTAGTCTTAAATCCCAATTTTCTGATTCTTATATAGGTTACTTGGCACAGTTAGGCCATGGTAAATTAAATACTACTGGTTTCTGCCCATTGGGTCTCTGTCCAGCAGCACTTCTTCGACTGACTTAAGGCTGGAACATGGCCCACATAACCTGCACCACCATGCCATCTAAATCTGTCATCTTTATCACATTTATCTCTATAAGCAGCTAGAAGTGTTTTCTTCAGACCCATTGCTCCACTGCTAGTACCAGGAGGAAGCCTGGCACCATTCTTTCTATATGTTTTTTATCTTAAGAAAGGCTGAGAGTTGTACCAGCAGTGTTATGAGACCAGTGTCCAGAGCTGATTTAAGGTAAAAAATAGAAGCAAACATGCAAAATCATCCATATCCTTCTGGAAACAGTAAGGAGTCCAAGAAATTAAAGCCTGCACATGATGGGGGAGGGCTTTTTTAATAAAAGATGAAAATTGGTAGGTCTATTGAATGTACCTCAACACAGAATATTGGCAAAGTCTGCTTGGTGTGGCCAGACTGCTGTTATAAATAGAAAAGAAAGAAATCTGCTGGAAAATAGAGGAATGAGAAATATTGGGGGAAATTGTACTAAGGGAAGAGACAAACACTTCAGAAAAATGAGGAAGAGTCATGACTCCAGGCAATGATGGTGGTAGCTGGGGGAGGCAGCAGCCCCACAAACAGAAAGCACCATCATGGCCATAGCTGTGATTAGTGTCAGGCTGGTTTTTCAACATGTGCAGACTAAAAAGCCATTTTCAGACCAAGATATCTCTTGGGTAGAAATATTGAAAGACATAACTGTGGACAGAAGATACAAGGAATGAAGTCTATGTTATATCTTGCTTTGTTATACAGCAAAGAGATATGCTATCCTCTATACTGTTGGGCATGGCTATGTAGTGAATGGTATGTCCATTTCAAGTTTCAGAACAACGTTAATTTAAGTGACTAAGCCATCCCTTGATGAGTTTTGTAAAAGACACAGGAAAAAATAGTACAAAATACTGTCAGACACATGATGAAAGTAAACATAAAAATTCCACATAAAATTATAAAGTTCATAGATGGTTGTCATTTGATAGGATTATTATATACAAATACTGAAGGTTTTACTTTTCTTCTTTTTACTCAACTTTGCACAAAATCCTCACCCTGTTCAAAGTAATAGCCATTACCACAGGGTATTTGTTTTGATTTTAGGACCATGCAGACAAAGGATCCATAATCAAATCTGAGGTACTTCTTACCTCCTTGCTTCAAAAGGCCAGTCCCCAGGACAGCACCTATCCAGATGGTAAAGCATCATTGTAAGATTGCTCTGGTCTTGAGCTAGTGCTGGCCAGTACAAAAAGCTTGTTGCAGGAATTAGGTCCCTGAAATTTCATTTTAACATTGCTGATTTCTGTTGTGATAAGTTATTAAATATTAATTATCAATGTTCCTCCCTTTTTACAGTGAAATTCGAAATCTTAGAAACTTGGATTACATAGATCCAGATGCCTTTAAGAACCTCCCACTTTTGAAATACCTGTAAGTATTTAGTACTTGTAACAAACTGGTACTTAAATCTCAAGATGACTCCACATTATAGCAGTTTTGTTAGTTTGCATTTGATTTTGGAATTGATTGCCATGTTTTTTCCTGTTGCTTTATTCTAATGACAGATAGCCAGCAAGGGTAAGGGTTGGAGCCCTTACTACTTTTGTGAGAAAGGAGAGCATGTTCACAAATTCATCAGTAGTTTTCCCATTTGTCTTATCCATTAAATGTCTAGAATACACTAATATTCCTTTGAAAAATTCCACAACTAGATCTTTTCTTATGTGCTGTCTTACCCTATTTTTGTAGAAAATAGTGGCAAGAAGGGACACAACAGAAATATACGTCTTCAGTATTTACTAGACATTACACAGGGTTTTAAAGCATACCTGTCAGCCCAATGTGAAAAGCTCACTAGACACACAATTTCATATGACCTCTATGGCAGAAAGAAAACCTGAACATTTCCCATGATTTTCTAAAGAAACTTCTGTGATTTTGAGTAATATTTGGAAGAAAAAAACACCGTGTGTATGTGGTGGGGGCAGTGGCAAGGAGGAAAGATTTGTCCGGGTTTTTCCTAGATGTGAAAGTAATAAAAAAGAAAGTAGTAAAAAATTCAGTTTCAGGAGAACAGTTTTAAAAATTGAGAACTACAATTATTTTCACTCTACAGGAGGTCATAAAGAAGGGGCTTTTAGCATTTCTCATTTTAAGACAGTTTCCCTTTTTAGAGCTATATGAAAAGCTCTTAGCTTCAATGAAAGATAGAGGATTCGGAGGTCCAGACTAAATCTCTCAAATTAAAAGAATCCAGAGTTTCAACTGTTTTCTTCCTATCAACCTCCCAAGATGCTTCTCTCTGCAGATATGCCTGTTTGTCTTATTAATCTGTGTTCTCATTTTTTAGATTCTATAATTTATCATAAGTCTGGTATTTCAAAATTTTAATATATTTCTTGCATCCTTTTGTTTTTGACAGTAGATAAATTAATTGATTGACAATAAAGAGGATGCAATAACCATCCTGCCCTGTTGAACACTTTAAATACATTGTTTGTTGTTAAGTAATGCATTAATTCTTTCTAGTTTTCCTCTCTTTCAGTGGTATTTTTAATACTGGACTCAAAGTGTTTCCAGACCTCAACAAAATCTATTCATTTGATGTGAATTTTTTACTGTAAGTATCTGTCCTCACAGCGGGTTAGAATATTGCCTCAGACCACATGAAAATGTGTAATGAAGATTTCTGATTTTGAGAAAAGTATCATCTAAGTCTGACAAAGCAATTTTCCTCAAGCAATATTTCAATTATCATTAGCACCAAATCTGCAAAATGCCAGGTCACCTAGTTCTATAGTTTGACCTGAATTAGAGACATGAACACACAGCACATTCATGATACACAACTTCCACAGGCCCTTGGCTTTTATTTTGTTCTTGGTTTTTCAATGGCTGGGTAATACCTGAATTAATATGAAGTCAGAATAGTGTGACACACAGGCACCTGAGCTGGCATACATCCTACAAACATCAAGTCATCCTATCAAAATTCTTCTAGCAAATTTGTGCTGGCATGGTGAAGCAAACTGCAGAACAATTTCTTGAAGAGAGAGAATAGGATTGCAAATGAGATCAAGGAGGTCTTCCACTATTATCCTTAAAGGTATTTCAGAAACAGAGTTCTGCTTTGAACTCTAAAATAAGCAGGAGTTTCTTGCTATTTAAAAAGTACAGACAATATCCATTTGTGTTAATCTAAGTTAGAATTTTGGATTGTAATCAAGCTGAGGAGGAAGAGTAGCTCAGAAGAAGACTTGCAGTCTGACAGAAGGTAAAAGTATCTTGGTTACTTCTTGGTCCCAGAGAGGAGTTAGAAATCTTATATTGTAGCAGTTTTCAGCTGGAAGAGGCTTGAATGCTGGATGGGCTAGGAAAAAGGCAATTAAAATCAGGAGTGTTCTGTTAGAAGGTGATTTGCAAAGATGTGATTGATGATCTACTGCAGGCCTTGTTTCAGTGCTGCTAAGCAGTATTTTTTGTCAAGAAGGGTCGGTTTCCACTGCATACATGGTCTGCCACTGGCAAGGTGAATCTCAGAGCAATAGAGAAATGCTGCTTGTTTTGCTAAAAAGTGTAGACCTGTAGGAAGCAATGAGATCTTCGCTTCCAAGAATCTTCTGAGACCAGAGATAAGCTTTGTTCTAACACATTCAGCTTGGCTGCAGGCCTCCAAGATTGAAACCTGAGTCAGTCAGAGCTCTGAGTGAGATGTAACTACATCTTAAGAACTATTAGGGAGTTTCTCAAAGACCAGAAGGGCTCCAGCTTAGATTGAAAACTCTGCTAGATCTACTTCCACATAGCAGAGAGAATCAAGAATTGAACAGGCTAGATGAAACAAAGCAGTTTATACAACCATCTACATTCTTACTTCCAACTAACTCAGTGCCTTTCTAAGTGGCAGAAAGCCAAACATTGTTTTACTTCTGCCTTGATTTTTTCTTTTTTTTTTGATAGCGATAACTAACAAAGGATAAATATAGGCCTTATAATCTGCACAGAGTTTTTAAAGAATAGACCTGTACTTTCAAGGAGGATAGTTCTATGATACATATTGCTAAATATTGCTAAATATTGCTATTAAATCAAAGACTTTTTGTTTCTTCCATCAAGAAAAATAATGCTCTTGAAAAATAACAGGTTTCTAAATAATTAATAAGGTATAGCTGGGGAAACTCATTCATTATATTACTATTTGCATTTGAGGTCAAGCAACTTACAAGTAAACATTTATTTAGACAAAAATGAACCAATCTGCGAAATGTCAAACCCAAATAAGTTGTGGTGGAAAGCACCTATCAGTGAAAATTACTTGGAATGAAAATGGTTGTAGTACTGTTCAGTGTTAGCACATATATATGTACAAATGGAGCACAGAAAAGGAGTGAAGTTATTTCTGGCACACAGGTAATTGTTAGGACTTCTCAGCCCATGGACTTTATGTGTGGGCCTTATTAGGCCACACCTAATCCACAAGCTGAAGAAAAAGAAAAGTTTACACAATATTTTCATTTCCAGACTATAATATTATTCAGGAAAAATCAGAAAAAAGGCAATCAAAGACTTTGCTCTGCCCTTTGTTTCTACCAGCTTTTTCCTTTGTCCTTTCTCCAGTTTAGTAATAGTAAATCTCTTTAGTTTTTCTTTCTCCCTTTTGATACAACAGAATTTTGGTCTGAACATACATAGTACTTATTAAGACTGCAGAGTAGGAGTAAAAAAAAAAAGTATTTAAGAAATCAGTAGTGAAATACTCCTTTGGACAAGAGCTGAGAAGAATCAGTAAGTTATTTCACTTACTAGTGAAAGAGATGTACTAGATGCACTTCTGTAAAGTAAAATGGCTTTACTTTCTGTAAAGTAAAATGCGTCTGTCATGAATAATGTATTATCTGATATATGAATTTAGAGAGCAGGATTTCAGCTCTAAAGCCACATGGGTTGTTCAATTGACACTGCACCTAATGCTTACTCACTCTGCTAATTCTCTGGCTCATGAGACCAGGTACATTCTGTGTCATTAGCCACTATTATCACACAGGCTGGCACACCTTACTAGAACTACAAAACCCATTTACCTCATGAGCTGTCTTCCTGGATGCTGGAATATACTCAGTTCTTCATCCTACATGTATCTTCTGGCCTTGGATATAACTAAACTGGTTATTCTATTAAACTTATTTATTTGAATAAATAAATTTAATTATAATATAATAAATATGGCAATACTATTTCTTTTATATTAATACTAAAATACATTAAAATTATTTAAATAATTATGTTTTAAACTTCTATTCATTATCAAGGCAGAGAACAATTAATAACAAAGCTGTTCTCCAGATGCTCTGTTGGGCAGATGTTTGATTGTGATATTTTGTCTCCTTTTTCAGTGAAATTGCAGATAATCCTTATATGACTTCAGTGCCTGCAAATGCTTTCCAGGGGCTTTGTAATGAATCTCTAACCCTGTAAGTTCTTCCAGTTTAAGTCACAAGGCAATTACCTCTCTGGTAATGCATATGGCAAAATGTTTAAAAATAAAATTACTCCTGTCCTATTCTCTAGCAGTTTGCAACAGAGAAGCACCACAGACAGACAGTATGTATATTCGAGTTTGCATAAATTCTGTACTTTGACAGCTATTTGAATCAGTCCTGCTCTTTTCTTTAAACTGACTTGACTGAACCCACTTCTATGACCCTAGTGCCAGTGAATGGTTACATTGGAAAAACAAAATCAAAGGAGAAAGTCTGCAAAGTTCTTCCCCTGTAAAGCTACAGCAGGGTTATAACTGTATCTAACTTTATTTGCAAGCTGAGTGGTACATACCATGGGAACTAATGGATGGCAAACATCAGAAGAGTCATCTTTGAAAGAAAATTGTTAAATAAAGTTCAGTTATGCAAGTCAGTCAACGTGAACCACAAGAAAGGGCTGCTGATGGGACTGAAATTACTGTAATGAGTTATTACCTGAACTTGGAGGAAGAACATTAGAATGTGAACAGATGAATTCTAAAGTAATTTTTTAAAAATTCTTTTGCTCTAAGGGAGTAAAAGAATGGATTCTAAAAATTTAAGGCATGCCTGATAGTAAAAGCAGACCTTTTTTGCTAGTTGTTAGTTCTTTTAGCCTTCCTTAATCAGTCCTAGCAGCATTTTGTTTCCTTGATTTTATTTAAGTGTGGGAAAATTATAGCAAAGTGGTTTAGTCTATCATTGCTGTAAAAAGAGGAAAAGATGGCACACTTGCCACATGTTATTCTTGATTCAGGTGAACTCAAGAACGCTTCTGGGTATTTATTTGACCTTGCACAGTAACTACTGCTTCCTCAAGAGGTTAAAATTAACCCATCCATAAATGTGCTGTTGCAAAGAAAAATTATGCGTAAGATGTAAGGTATTCATGTATTGAAGTAGCCCAAAATACACTGATGTAATTGCTTTTTTGCTTGCAGCAAACTCTACAATAATGGTTTTACCAGTATTCAAGGCCATGCTTTTAATGGGACAAATCTGGATGCTATGTAAGTAGCAGGTAATTCTCTTCTTTCAGAAGAAAAAATCCCAAACTTCTCTGCTTTTTTGAGGCTCTGAAATACGTATTTTATTTTAATTACATTTAGGGAGCAAAGAGAGGATGTTAATTTCAGCCAGCAATAACAATATCATTGCTTAATGTCTTTTGCAGTGTGCTTTCATTTAGGATGTATATTTATAGCTCAGAAATAAAATCATGGCAAGTAATTCCATTGTGAGTTTTGTTCTGGTTTGAAGCTACAGTAAAACTTTGATCAGTAACTTTTCTAAGACAATTTGGAAAATAATTATCCTTTCTTTTTTACAAGACTGTTTGCTTTAGTAAGCATAGCACTGATAATGGTAGCAGCTCTTTCACAGGTATCTCTTACCTGCAAAAAAGAGAGTGGTGTAAGGTGCAGGTAGCAATTCAGAGGAACCAGCCACTTACACTGGAAATGAGATGCATATCTCAAAAGCACAAATCAACCATTTCATATTTCCCTGCAAGTTCTTATTGTATTTTCTGAAAAAGTAATATTTAGTGAGTGAATATCCTTTTTACACCATACCCAAAGTCATCTGCCTCAGTCATTAAGAGAGAGTAAATTTCAATTCTAGAGACTCCATTCACTTTGGCAGAGCTTACTCTTGTCCTAGAGAGGCTTGACTAAAGAATCTGTCATTCTCATGAGTAAAGAGATTTCTTTATCATGGGCTCTTAAATTACCCAGAGAAACATGAGGATAGATACAATGGTTTTTAGTACTTTATTTTAAATTAGGCTTAAGTTTTGTTAGAATTCCATAAGAGCATCCTTCACATGGTCCTAATCTTTCCAAACTGCCTATTTTAGCTTAGCAGCTAGCTAGACTTCTCAAAGTCTGAAATATCTGGAATTGATCTGATTTTATTCACAACAGTTCAATTACTTTAAATTTTCACATGAAAAAGGAAGTTTTCCATGATGAAATAGTGTTTGTAGTAGTGCCCACAGAAATTGCAAGAGGTAAAATATGGCAAAATAAAGCCAGTGTCTTGACTGAATCCTGCTAAGCTGCATGCAGCAATACTGAGAAACTTTCCAAGCCTTAGCCAATATATGAACTGTGTTGGCTCTTCCATTTTTTACATTTTGTAACATGGGTTGGACACAATTTTGTAGCAATTTTTCTTTATGCTTCTCTTATAGTATGCAGCTGTTATGGCATCTGTCCTCTTTGGAATTCTCATTATTATTAAAGAATCAATTGAAAATGTAGTTTTAGAAGATCTGGAGTCCTAAAAATCTGCTTTATTGAGCTGGGAAGTAGAGAAGCAGACAGCACATAATAGCCTCTGTAGACACTGTTTGCTTATTTTTAGGGAAAATTGTAATTAGTATTCTTTAAAGATACATAAGTATTTTTTAAGGCCAAGAGTAGAGGGCTTTACAGAGAAATCTGGACAGACTTGAGAGCTGAGCAATCACCATCTATATTAAATTTAACAAGAACAGTTGCTGGATTCCCCATCTGGCATGGTGTAATCCTGGTTTATACATACGAAGTGGAACGCTGAAGAGCAGCCCCACAGAAGCAGATCTGGGGGTCCTGGTTGATGGCAAGTGGAGCACGAGTCAGCAGTGCCCTGGCAGCCAGGAGGGCCTGACCTGGGCCTGTCCTGGGGGGCATCAGGCCCAGCATGGCCAGCTGGGCAAGGGAGGGAATTGTCCTGCTCTGCTCTGACTGGGGCAGCCTCACCCCGAGTGCTGGGGGCAGTTTTGGGTGCCACAATATGAGCAGGATATCAAACCCTTAAATGTGTCCAAAGGAGAGCAGTCAAGATGGTGAAAGGCCTTGAGGGCAAGGCTTGTGAGGAGTGGCTGTGCCAACTTGGCTTGCCCAGCCTGGAGAAGGGGAGCATGAGGGGAGATCTCGTGGCAGCCCCCAGCTTCCTCAAGGGGTGCAGGGGAGGGGCAGGTGATGATCTCTCTCTGGTGCCCAGTGATAGGACACAAGAGAAGAGAATGACCCTGCATCAGGGGAAGTTCAACTGGACATTAGGTGAAGGTTCTTCACCAAGAGGGTGGTCAGCCACTGGAACAGGCTCCCCAGGGGAATGGTCACAGCACCAAGACTGTCAGGAGTGCAAACTGCATCTGAATGATGGTCATAGTCACAATTTTGTTTTTCGTCATCCTGTAAGGACTAGGGAGTCGGACCCTATGATGCTTATGGGTCCCTTCCAACCTTATATGTTCTATGATTTATGATCCTAAACGAATTCTACCAGAGACTGACCATGATGCACTAGTCAATCGAATTTAAAAAGAAAAAAACAAAACAAAACCAAAACAACGAACAACCAACAGAATAACTGAAACTAGAATGATGTTCATGGGTTTATCTACCAGCAGTAAAAATGGTTTATTACAATAAACACTTTTCTCCAAATTAAATCATATGACATTTACTTGGAGCAGAGCACTACTCTAGATATATAAGGTAAACTAGGGAGCTGAACATGAGTGCTAAAGCCTTTATCTGTTTGATAAACTATACTGAAATTTCTAAACTAATTTTCTGAAGTAGTTTGGTTACCATATGACAGGATAAAGTATAATTTTGCTAAGTGCAAGCTTGGAGATTTGTTGTTTTTAGCAGCAGTATTAAGTTAATGTAAGAGGCAAATATTTTGTTTTCTCTATTGTGACATTTCTAATTTGAACTCCTGTTTATTTACCAATGTTCAGTGAAGGAAGTACCTGTTTTTCTCTGGGTCTGATCCAAGAGCATTCAATTTAACAAAAATAGGAGCAAGAATAAACTAATAGAAAAAGGGTGAAGGAAATTTGAATGTGTTTTGAATAATTATCTCAAGGACAAAAATAAGTAACAAAGCAAAACAATCAAAAACTGTAATAAATTTTTGGCAAATTATTCAAAGACTTCATGTTCCATCCATAAATCAAGACATTTTGGGAATCTTGGAGGTTATCTTCTACTATGGATTATATCTTTCTACCACTCTTGCAGTATTAAAATGCCTATGTAATTAAAGGGAGAAAAAAAAAATAATGCAGGTATAGGTGAAAAACCATGGATAAAGGGTTTCCATTATCAAACTAAATAGTGGCACTACCTAGTTGATCTTGTCACCCAACAAGGATCACTGTTTAACTGCAAACCACAGCATTGCTGTGTAAGTTTTATCAGGACAGGGAAGTAAGGAACCAGGAATGAAGGGCTGAATGACACTTTTACTGAAAAGCAGTCATCTGACACTTGAATTCCTCATCTTAACCCATCATTAAAGTCCATAAACTGCATTGCTCTGGCAAAGTAGTGCTACTGCATCAATGTTTATTTCTGTAAGGTAACTGGTGAGGAAAGAACAGTTTTTAAAAGGTATTTTCAGTGAATGACAAAATATATTTGTGATGAGCTTTTACAGAACTACCTAAATTACTGAAGTGGAAGTGTATGATCTCAAAATTTAATCACAAAAATAAATTCAAAAAAATTATATATACTTTAGTATGCACTTTCAGGGTTCACTTATAATGCTTGGCACAGCTCAGTTAAGATAAACAATTGTGTGGAAAAAGCATATGATGAATCCTTAGTACTGCTCACTTACCAATGCATCTTTTTAGCCTGTTCTCCCTTTCTTTATCCTTCATGTCATAATCCAGCTGGATACATATGTTTTACATAGCACTTGAAATGTCCTGTTAGTGTTTCATGCCCTCGCAAGGTCCTGCTCAGCGTCCTGCAGTCACGGTGCTTTCTGGTGTGGTTGAGGCTTAATGCAATATTCTCCCCACTTACCCTGGACCCAGAGTCTGTAGAGACTGTTAGACACAAGTATAGTTGGTTTACTGCTCTGACTGGATTGAAAAACGTGAACATGGGCCTTCATTTACTCACAGCACTACAAAAACATCAGCATCTCCTACTCCAGATTCCACACTGAGGACTACACATTTCCTGCAGTTTGCACTGATTGCCATCCACCAACTCTCCAGAATTACAGTTATTCTAGTGTCCCAATTGAGGCTAGCCAATACACATTTAGAAATGTGATTTCTAAAACTACTAAGATTTGTTTAGACATGTTGATATCACTTTTGTGGTTTTCTCTTCTGCAGGGAATTTAAATGACATTCTGTATCATTTGGCTATAAGTAACGACAGGACTAATGGCGCTTTCAGAAGGAACTAACTCTACATAAGCTTTCTTTGTCAAATTAGTATTTACCAAGGCCTTATTCTTTCAATTTAAAAGCAGTACCTATCAAAATAAAAAGGCTTAAACAACTGAAACCAATTAGCATCAGGAAATTGTACATTCTGATGGGCCTGAGTCATTGATGTGAAAATTGGCAGCTAACACCGCAGCCCCTCCTTAGTAACACATGGTTCTGTATTTCTCAAAGTCTCTAGCCGTTTCTATTTGTAACTTTGAAGATTTTTATCAGGCATATCAACTATTATATTTCAGGTTCATTAGTCACTATGGTACTCAAACATCAGGGAAAAATAGTTCAAAATTGGATAAGCAATTAACTGGTTGTATAATAGCATCTAGTTACTAAAGCAGACAGGTTTTATTAAGTTAAGCAAGTTTTTGTGTCCTTCAACACTACAACCTAGATGTTGAAATCTTGGATTAATTCTTAACTGTTGTTCTGGTTTTAATTTTTGTATTTATTTTGCAGACAAAATCATAAGGAAATTTGCATACTAAAAGAAATGTTCACAACTATAGTGTGACATTTACAGAATATGAAAATCAGTTCTCAGAAAACACAAATACCAGGTGATGTTAGAATGCCATGCTCTTTATAAAAAGAGTGAAAGCTTATTACAAATAACAGCTGAGAAGGTGATGTAAACTATTTTCCTCTGTAAGAAACAAGGCTTAAGGCATGAGTAATGTCCAATAAATAACATGCCAGAAGCATTATTTGGCTCCCTAAGACTTTCTTCTTGTGTAACCCAGATGAAGTGCATTTACTTCTCATTTCTCACTATGGTGATCAATATAAGCTTGTATCTAATGAATGTTATGAAAAATTTTCCAATGACTTCAACCAGGACAGGAGTAGAATCTTTACTTAATTTTTTCCACACCACCGTTTGCCAGCTGGGCACTGAACGGGTCCTGCTCTGCTCTGGTGTGGCCTCACTGTGAGCAGTTTTGATCACAATATAAGGATATTAAACTTAGTAGAGAGTGTCCAAAGGAGGGCTGGATGGTGAAGGGCCTAGAGGGGATGTATGAGGAGCAGCTGAGGTCACTTGGTCTGTTCAGCCTGGAAGAGACTGAGAGGAGACCTCATTGCAGTTACAGCTTCTTCCTGAATGAAAGAGAAGAGAAAGACACTGATCTATTCTCTGTGGTACCCAGTGACAGGACCTGAGGGAATGGCCTGAAGTTGTGTTAGAGAGGTTTAGGTTGGATATTAGAAAAAGGTTCTCACCCAGAGGTTGGCTGGACACTGGAACAGGCTCCCCAGGGAAGTGGTCACAGCACCAAACCTGACAGAGTTCCAGAAGTGTTTAGACAACACTCTCATGTACATGATGTGACTTCTTGGGGCTCTTCTTTGCAGGGCCAGAAGTTGGATTTGGTGATCCTTGTGGATCCCTTCCAACTGAGTATATTCTGTGACTCTGAACTTCACAGAAACCCTCTGACATCTGTTGTGACCACTTTCCTATTGCACTTTTTAACTTACTAGCTACATCACAAGCTAGCTTGTAAATGTTTATAATGGCATAACAAACATTCTACTCTTTCCTGCTCTTATAAAAAAACTTCCATCTTAACTTTTGGGTGTATATAGAAACCTCCACTTGACTATGGAGATTTTAAAGCATTTAAAAGTGTTACTCAACTCACAACATGGAGTAAATTGTTTTCCTGTTTGTTCATTATGTGTTTCATCATATAATTCCCCACACCCTATTCTGTCAAAAGAAAACCAAACTATTTCACCTCACCCTCACACATAAGTACTTGAAGATGCAGTGTGTATGCGTGTGCCCCTATGTATATGACAGTGAGAGAAAAAAATTGAAACAAAGATAATAAATAAATTAGCAAAATAAAGTATTTGTTGAGGAATTTAATTGCTTTTCAAAATGGAAAACCTGTATTTTGTTTCTTGGGTACACAGAAAATGAAGTAACTGATTGTGCTTCAATATATTGTTTGGAAAGGATGGCCTTCATACATACTGCTTTTGTGCAACTCTGCAGGCAAATAAACTCGAGATCTTTGGCAACCTATGGATAACTACTTCCAAATCACTGTATTTTGTTTGTTTCTTCAGCTATCTGCACAAGAACAAATACCTCAAAGTTATCAATGAAGATGCATTTCTAGGAGTGCACAGTGGACCAACTCTACTGTAAGTAGGTGAAAATGAAGTAGCAAAAGCTTTAAAAATAAAACTGTTTTAGTTTACAATTTCTATACAACTATTAGCATCAGAAAAATGGCTGAGCATCAGGGACAGGAATGATAAGTTTACAACAGCACCAAAACCTGTGCTTTAGGGAACTGATTTATGAAATGCTTGCATCCTACATTACATATACTGTTCCTACCAATTATTCTTATGGAAGATTCTGTACTACAACCTATCTTATGGCTGTACAATTGTAATACAAAAGAAGGACTCTTGTACCACACATGAAAAGGAAACAGAAAAAAATTTAGACAGAAAAATAGTTACTTCTGATGCACTTCTATTTACTCATGTTATTTGGCTTCCAGTTTGATTTTATAATCCTCCAAAGAACTTTTCACTAAAATTAGGAATCATAATACAGAATGAAAATAAAACTTTAAAGAAGTTAAGAACGTCCAGAAGAATCACATTGCCTGACTCAAATTGTCTAGTATGTAATGTAGAGCCCATGACTGAACACAAGGAGAACTGAAATACTAAAAAGGAAATTTCTTAATCCAGTACAAAACTGGATGATGCTGTGCTCAGTCCATGTAAGAATGAGCTTTACTTTCTGTTCTTCAAGAAAACAACTTATACATAGCAGAATAACTGTATTTTTCTTGGAAGGAATCCTAGCAGATACCTGCAATAACAAAAGGTGCAGAAGTCATTATTTTCCTTTCAGAATCTTTTCAACTCCAGAAAACCAGTCTGGCTCCAGCAGGTGAGAGCTTGCAGAATCAGATTTTTGACTCTTGCTTATTTTGGGTATTTACTGGACAGGTAAACAAGTAATGGTATGCTGCAAAAGGTTGTGGGTGGCTAATTGTATGCTGTACAAGCCAGGTAAGCTTCCCGAGCAAAGGCTAGCTTGGAGATGTGTCAGCTACACAAAACCTCTTGGTTTAGGTGCTAGAGATGCTTTCCTAGGATGTGGATATCTAACTGTACAGAAATTCCTTTTTACCCTGTTTTCAAGTAAGATATCTCAAATGACTTGATTTTTTTCTAGTCTTCTGTCACTATTGTGCTATCCCAGCTACCATTGATCCTTGATCTCAGGACATGTTTTATACTTGCAGTCTAAAGAGCCAGCTATCCATCTCCTCTTAGAATGATATACCTTCATGGCTAGTTAGAGTCCTAGCAGTACTTGTATGTAAAGAGAGATGTGGACTTACTGTAGTGTCATTACAGAGAGAGGTATTGCTTCTTGAGGCAGAAAGCCAGAAATGGCATGTAAGCACAGTAAATCAACAGTGGGTTTAAACAGCCAGAGTATTTCACATCATGATACTTTGATATGCATTCCTAAGATAAAGCTCCTAGGATGGTGTCACAGTGTAACACTGGCCTATACCTCAGCTCCACACAGCCATATATTTGCCCCTGCACCCAATGGGATGAGGGAAAGAATTTGAAGGGTAAAAATGAGAAAAATCATGGGTTGAGATGATATCAGCTTAAAATTTTAAAAAGGGATGTTGGAAAAAAAAAAAAAATTAGAGGGGGAAGAAAACAAACCGAACCCAAGAACAACAAGTGATGTAATAAAAACAATTGCTCACCACCAGCCCGTTGATTCCCAGCCAGTTCCCTGGTAATGGCAGTCCTGGCAAATGTCCACACAATCTTTACTGCTGAGCATGATTTGATAAGGCCTAGAATATCTCTTGGTCAGCTGGGGTCAGATGTCCTGGGTATCCTTTCCCAAATTCTTGTGCACCCTTAACCTCCTCGCTGGTCAGATGGTGTGAAAAACAAAAAATGCCTTGGCTGTGTGTAAGTACCGCCCAGGGGCAGGTAAAACATCCCTGTATTATCAACACTATTTTCACTCCCAAATCAAAAACATATCCCCATACTAGCTACTGTGAAGAAATTTAACTCTATGCCAACCAAAACCAGTACAGAAATAATAATTCAAGTTATTAGCTTTTAATTTTATTTTAATTTAATTTTAATAGCAGCCATGGGGATTGTGTTACCCACAGATAACCAGGAATTATGCTGCATGTTTGATGTAGGAAAGGTTTGCTGTGAAATGAGCAACAATTTAAAGTGGAATCCTTCCACCTGGACAGATCTCCTAGCTGGCATTCAGGAACTGGAATTATTTTAACAGGAACAGAAGTGTTTCTGAAACTCCCACATATGCATTACCTTAAGAGGGCTGAAGTCAAAAAATGAAAACTGAGTGAAAAATTGTGGCCATTGTCTTGTCAACGGCCATTAACACCTCCCACAGGAGACAAAAATGTCCTTGCAATCGGTGCACCCACTATGCCATCGTGACCAATGAGTTACTTACAGAGAGATCACAGATTTATTAACTCATGTAACAGTCTGAAAAGTCTGACCAATACAGCCCTTCCATATTCCCTTGGGCAATATAAACAACTTAGCTTGTTTTAAGGAATAGTTTGTTAAGTCATTTTTGGTTCATGCACCTTGGTGTTGTCAGCTGACAATTCGATCTTCCTCAAAATAAAGTTTTACTTCCAAAGTGTTTCATCATGAAAATTAACTCTATGGAAAATGATTGTGAGAGTATTGCTTTCTCCCTGGGACAATGAATGACATTGCTTATAGTGGCAGCAGTACACACACACACACAAAACCAAAAATTCAAAAAAGGAATATTTATGGAGCTCTAAAGAGAAATTCTGTCTTGCCTCCCTATCAAGTTGGCAGAACTTAGTGTCTGGAGTTCCTTATATGCACTCTTCAAGTGAGATAAGAAGTTATGGTAGTTGGAATATCTGCCCCACAGATCATGCTTTTTTCTGATCAGGATTTCAGCAGCAACAGCAACTTAAAGGCTGAAACACAGATCGTGGATCCACCTTAATGGGGTAATGTTCCATTCTGGCTAAAAAGAAACTCAATGGGAAAGACTTAACTACAAAGAACTGTGCCTCACTATATGTTGTGTGAGTTTGGCCATGCTCTCAGACCACTTAATTAAACACACTTTAATATTCAAAAGCTAGATAATTTTAACTTTCATTTTTCAAATTTGCAGTTTACAACAGCAGAAGAAGCAAGGTTTGTGATCACTGAATAGAGGAAAACAGAGGTCAGCAATTCTGGTTCCTTTGTCACTGTTGCATACTCAGATGTCTGTGGATGTACAGAGAGGTCACAAATTGCTCCCTTTAGAAAACTATTTTAAGAGTATGATGACAGTACATTGCTCTTCACCTCAAAATGAAACCTTAGCAAGGATTCAGCAGCTCGGTGGACCTGATTTACTAAATGCGACAAGGGTTGCTGCCTAGAGCAAAAGTTCAACCCAGTACAACGAAAATACAATCAGGCTCACTATTCAATTAGCTTTTACAAAGCACGCAGTTCAAACTGAAAATGTTACAGCCACACGAGATACAAGTGAGTAGTTAATTATCTGTACAATGCAGAATTGCTCTTTAAAGCATCATTTCCCAATCTAGGAATGGTTCCTCCCATGGGAAACAAGCAAGTCTTTGACCAAGAAGAGCACTCTGTATTTTGCTAATCAAACAATGCTAATTTTTAGACTTAAAAAATCTTTCAGTTGAGTTAAAATAGTATCTGTAGTTTAAGCCCATCTATTATATATTTTATGATTTATCTATTCCAGTACTCAGAAATTTGTATAGGATTAGGCAAAAATTCTCAATTGTACTATGATGCATTCAATCTCCTTTGCTTAATTACCTGTCTTTCAAATTGTTGCTACTACTGGATTTCATACTACAATTGCACACTTCCAGCAATGAAAAGGATTGTTGATAAAAGCTATTATCACTTAGATCTAGTTCTGAAATACTGACTTCATAAAATCAACAAAGAATTAAACCAAAATTCAATAACCCAGGAAAAAAGAAAAAAAATCTGAGCAACTGAATATCTGTTTAACACTTCTATAATGTACAGTTGGTTCAGAAAACAACATCTCTGAATTCATAAGCTATGTTTTATTCCCACATTCATCTGAACCTCTCCAATGTCTATTTTACATTCAATATAATGTGTAAATTTCAGCTGACATAAGCAACAGCCTAGAAACATTACATGAGATTTTTAACAGAGTATGCGAGGATGAAGCAAAATCACCACCAAGCCAAAATGTTGAGAGTGGTTGAGAGCACTTTGGTTGCTGTTCCACCTCACAGTGTAGAACCATATGCAATCACTTCCAGTGCCTAAGTGGGCTCTAGACCATGGCTACTTAAAAGCTGAATTCTGCTCTGGCTCTAGGCTAGCTGTGAATGTTGCTAGTAGCCCTTTCCATAACCTTGAGCTTCCACACAGTGTGTCTGCCTGGTTTCTGTCTCAGCCTTGTGGGCATTGTCAAAGGCCTTGCAGAAGTCCCAGGAGATTTTGAGCAGATCATAAGCACAACACTCAGAGAAGTTTGCAAGGCAGGACTTATTTTTACAAAAGCCCCTTACATGCTGACTTTCCCCCAGGTATATTATATTCAGTGGTGGCTTGTTTGCTGCCTTTCTCTGCAGGACAGCAAAGCTAAACGTTTCATGACTCTTTTACCAATTCAACTCCCTCCTTTAGCTGCTTCAGAACATTTCTGGTGAAAACCATCCAGTCCTTGTGACTTGCTATCATTTACTTTATCAGTTTTCTGCCTAGCCTCTTTTTGAGACTGATCTTTTTGACAAGTCCATCAGACCTCTTGCCCATTCTCTTGTATTTCTTTAAAGGTGCAAGCTACAGCTTAGCAGTGCCAGCAAGACCCTCTTCCGTGCAATGTAAGCACTGCTGTGTTTAAACATCATCTTAGTTATCAATATGATTAGATGTTAATGAGACAGACATGTAACTGCAGTCAGTTGCCATTTTTCTCAGCAGACCAAAATAAGGACTGATCATCCTTGACTGATTGGGACTGACCAATCTGATCAGGGCTTAGTAAGAAACAACAGGACAAGAGGAAATCATCTCAAGTTGTGCCAAGGGAGATTTAGATTGGATATTAGGGGAAAATTTTTCACAGAAAGGCTTGCAAAGCATTGGAACAGGCTTTCCAGTGAAATGGTGGAGTCACAGTCCCTGGAAGTGTTAGAAAACTGTGTGGATATGGCACTTGAGGACATGGTGAACAGGGTGGGTGCTAGATTGATGGCTGGACTGATGATCTTAAAGGTCTTTTCCAACCTTAATGATTCTATAATTCTGTACACTGGCACACAAAGTAATCATTCAGGAAAATGTGTCTTCTATATGAATGCAGCCACAGATATTACAGTCTTGACAACTCCAACTACTTGGATTCACACAGTTCTGAGGATTAGTAATTATTTATAAATCTTTTCAATGTAGTTTGAAGAGTGCTGCTATGCTGCTTGAAGTAGATTGTGAATCTGATTAAATAATCATCAAGACTAAATTTGTAAGGTAAAAAAAAAAAAACCCTGAGAATCCCACACTTTCCTTTTGGCCAGCTGACAACACATCAAAGTGTGCACCTATGTAGAGTAACTAAGAAATTATCTTCCATTGGGGGAAAAAGTATCACCAGACTCCCAGAAAGCTTTTTGATTTGTGATAGCAGTGGTACAGAGAGGCCACAAGACTTCTTGCTGGCAGGTACCACATACACCCAGCAGTGTAGGGACTTCCCAAACTGGGATTTTGGAAACTTCCAAACTTCTGAGCCATTGTGTTTAATATGGCTTGTGGATGAGAAAAAGTATCTATTGCTAGCCCTGTACCAGAATTAATCTTAAATCAACAAGAACTTCAAGGCATCTGTTCCTGTAACTTTTACCTAAGCTCCCCAGTATAAAGCAGAGTGTTTGAAAACAAAACCTACAATACCTGTCTGCTTAAATACACACCTATAGGCACCTACATAAAAGCATTCACAGGATTTGATAAGATAGAACAGAAATGACATAGTCTTACTATTAATTCTTCCAAGCCCTTTCTTTTCACTTGAACAGATGTTTCTTTCAGAATTTTTAACATCACTTGGTAACACTCCCAAGTTTGCTACAGACTTTGTATGTTCACCTCTGTTCTCTGGGAAATTGTTTCCACTACTGGAGCCCTGGGCTGCTACTCTGTTCTGTTTGCAGCTCTCCAGGAGCTGCAGCTCCATTCCCTGTACATCCAGAGAAGCTTCCCTCAGCAGCTGTTTCCAAAGCACGAGCCCTTGACCCCCAGGGTGTTCTTGCTGACCCAGACATTTCTGATGGGACTGTTACACAACTGTGAATAAAACCAAACCCTCTTTGTTGTGTGTGGTCAAATGCCGTAACACATTCCTGAATAGGCTGTGGAGTCTCCTGACCTGGAGATGCTGAGAAGCCAATGGGGGACAGCTCAGAACAACCCACTCCAGATGACTGTTTTGATCAAGGAGGTCAGACTGGATGATCTGGAAACTCAACTACTTTGTGATTTTTGAGAAGGTAAAAAGATAGCAGGCAATATTCAGACTCAGAAGCCAGTTCAGGCTGTTGGTAGAAACACCTAGCAAAATGAAAAAAAAAAAAAAAAAAAAAAAAAGGATTTATTTATTTATTATGAGGATTCATGATAAAACAATGCTGAAGCAATGTTCCTACCCTAGAACCCTCTTTACAGGTTTACTTCTTCACAGACTGTAACTCTAAAAACATCCTGAGTTGAAGTGTCGCTAGAAGAGGTTTTGGGACAAAGCAAGAACTGAGTAGAAAACACTAGCAGGACCAGGTAACATTCACCTGGCAGCCTGAAAGGAAAGCCACCTCCCCATCAACTGGGCATCATCTCTCTCATGGGTCCACCTCAGCAGACAAGTAGAAAGCAACAAACATAATACTCATTTTTCTGAGAGATACAGGATGGACTAAAAGAGAACATTTTAATATTAGTATATAGACAAATTTTTTTTAGGAATTACAATGCTTTCTATTAAAGTGTGCCAATAGGTTAAAATTAATCTAAAGAAGTCTAAGGGAATATAAGTCTTCCAATGGAAGATGTAATTTCTTTAAAGGTTTTTTAAAACTCTCTGGTGGCATACGCATTTGTATCTGGTTGACTTTAAAGGTGCAATTTTAAAAGTCATGATATTTCTTTGTAATTAATATTCTGTGCTATATGTTAAAGACAAGAGCTTTAAAAGACAGTGAAAATCACAGAGAAATGAACAGCCTACTTGCATTTGAATGGTATCAGAACTTAGCATGGCAATATGAAATCCCCACCTCCTTAGGTTTTGATTTTTATTGTAGAATTCTGTGGAAGTCCTGAAGAACTGTAACAACCTTAAAAAAAAAGATCTGATCTAATCATCTTTTTCTTCCTTAGGGACATCTCCAGAACAGCTGTTGACAACCTTCCAGCCAAAGGATTGGAAAGCCTAAAAGAACTAATGGCCAAAAATACATGGACTTTAAAGAAATTACCAGCTGTAAAGGTATTTCTTCAGTTAATGCGAGCTGACCTATCATATCCAAGTCACTGCTGTGCTTTCAAGAGCTGGAAAAAAAAAAAGGGGTGAGTTTCACTAACTGGCATTTATTTTTTAAATATATCAGTAAATACAATGTTTTATTAGTAAAATAAAAATACATCTATTAGCAGTTTTGTAACCATTTTTTCTAGACATAGACAATGTTCTTTGAAACAGATTACAATTGCAAACTGGCAGAAGAATTTTTTCTAGGACCTTTCGCAACAGTTCCTCCTCTTGTTGAGCCCAGAATTACAGGGAAAGAAAAAAGGGTAATGTGCTAGAGCAAGGCCTGGGAAAAAAGTGGTGGAGAGGTTATAGCCTCAAGTCTCATATTTTCTAACTGAAAAGCTGTTGACTGCTGAGATTTTTTTGAGTGCAAATACAGCTGCATCACACCATGAGGTAAAGGATTCCAAATTGCTGCACTGCTACTTAGCTGTAAAGGAGCTACTGAACAGAAATTTGACTGATGGAAGTTCTGAGAGAAATCAAATAGTGAGCAACAGTGAAAAAGAAAGGCCCAGAAATGCTATCATACATTATATGGTTTGTTAGCAAAAATATATCCAATCACGTTTTATAGTTACATTTTCATTCAGGATGATTTGCTTTTGAACTATTCCCTTTGTTCACATGCTGTGCACCAGTCAGACTGTAAATGCTAGCACTGAATTCCCCCTCTACTCTTTCAGGATCCTGGAGTACTTGATGTGTAACCTGAGCAGCCACAGCTTCTATAAGAGATCAGTCAAGACTCCGAGAGACCCATTTTACAAAGATTATGCAGAGGAATACACAGACCACACCAATACTGTGTATGACACAAACACCAAGTTCACAAGTTTTCATGAAAATCCCCACTATTACATTTTTTTGGAAGAGCGTGGAGAAGGAAATCTTGGCTTTGGCAAAGAGCTCAAGAACCCTCAAACAGAAGAAGCCCAGACCTTTGACAGTCATTATGACTATCCTGTCTGTGAAGGCAATGAAGATGTAATATGCACGCCAGAGCCTGATGACTTTAATCCCTGTGAGGATATAATGGGATATCAGTTTCTGAGGATTGTGGTATGGTTTGTGAACCTGCTTGCCATCCTAGGGAACATTTTTGTCCTTTTCATCCTTCTCACCAGTCATTATAAACTGACTGTACCTCGCTTTCTGATGTGTAACCTGGCCTTTGCTGACTTCTGCATGGGGTTATACCTCCTCCTGATCGCTTCAGTGGATCTCTACACCAGGTCAGAGTACTATAATCATGCCATAGAGTGGCAGACTGGGCCTGGCTGCAACACAGCCGGATTTTTCACGGTGTTTGCCAGTGAACTCTCAGTGTACACGCTGACGGTGATCACCCTGGAGCGCTGGTACGCCATCACCTTCGCCATGCGGCCGGACCGCAAGATTCGCCTCCGGCACGCCGTGCTCATCATGCTGGGAGGGTGGCTCTCCTGCATCCTGCTCGCCCTTTTGCCACTGGTTGGTGTCAGCAGCTACAGCAAAGTCAGCATCTGCTTGCCTATGGACACTGAAAC
Source organism: Aegithalos caudatus (assembly GCA_013389925.1). Lineage (NCBI taxonomy): Eukaryota > Metazoa > Chordata > Aves > Passeriformes > Aegithalidae > Aegithalos > Aegithalos caudatus. The sequence continues at coordinate 79,572 of WEIU01007040.1, forward strand.
ACCAGTGGCTGAAGCCTACATTGTCTTCATTTTAATATGTAACATTATTGCTTTTGTCATCATCTGCGCCTGCTACGTAAAAATCTACATCACCGTGCGAAACCCCCAGTACAAGTCAGGGGACAAAGACACCAAAATTGCCAAGCGGATGGCTGTGCTGATTTTCACAGACTTTCTGTGCATGGCTCCCATCTCTTTCCATGCTTTATCTGCCATTATGAACAAACCACTGATAACTGTCTCCAATTCCAAGATTTTACTGGTACTTTTCTACCCACTCAATTCTTGCGCCAACCCCTTTCTTTACGCTATTTTCACCAAAGCTTTCCGTAGAGATGTGTTTATCCTGCTAAGCAAGTTTGGTGTATGTGAACATCAGGCTCAAGTCTACAGAGGTCAGACAGTCTCAGCCAAAAACAGCAGTGGGTCTTACGGGCAGAGAATCAGCCGAGGGATAGGTCAGATTCTTACAAGCATTCAAGACCCAGTCAATGATTACCTTCCTGCTGTGACAATGCAGAACCAAAATCTCATGGAAGAATGCAAGCAAACTGAGCTATAACAGCTCAAAGTATCACAGCCAAAATCTGGTCAAGAGGTGATTGACATACAGTGAATCAAGTGAGAAGATAATACTCTCCGTCTTTTTCCCCTAGATTATGCTTTGCTATAGCAAAGTACCTTTGGAGCGGCCTTCTTTTAGACAAACCACTTACTTGAACATCTTATCAGTGCAGGTCAAAACATATGGTCCTGATGCTAATTCTAGATGTGAGTTCTCTACCTAAATAGGAAAATTTATACATATATATATATACACTGAAAAAATATAAAATATTCCCTCATCTTAAAAAACAATGTAAGAAGCAGGAGACCAACAAAAGACTTGGGGGTACTTATATGACTGAAGAAAAAAATGGACAAAGTCTGATAATTAAAATCATATTTAAAAAAAATTAAAGGTTGAAGCTCTCAAATACCTATCATGGCAAAAGGTTGTTTTTTTTTTCCTAATAGCAAATTTTTAACATTTCCACCAGGCCTAAAATGGAACAGATTTTTTCTCATTCTGTGATCCTGATCTAAAACGAATCTAGTCTTTTGTTTGCTTGTTCTTGGTTTAGTTTGGTGAGGTGCGAAAACAAGCTTCTACTTCATACTCCCTTTATAGTGGTAAAAAGCAAATTACCACTGATTTTGCAGCTGCTCATAAGATAACAGGTAAGAAACATTAGGGCATTTGTGTCCCTTCCTATCACTCGCTCACTTTTTGATAAACGTATTTAGGAGCTGGTTTATGTGAATGTGTTTTTAATACCAGGCTACCCAGTCAAGTTAATGATAGTTGTTTGGGTTTTTTGAATGACTGATCCAGTTGTTACCATTTTTCAGTGCTGTTTTATCTGAGCATGTCTATAGCTCTGAACACCGTGCAATTCCTGCTTTCTTACCACTTCTGCTGTCGCTACTTACCTCTCTCTTACAGGGTAGAACTTTCCTTTTAGCACTTTCTATGCTGAGCTGCCTCAAACCTTGACTTAGACCAAGGGAGTGGATCACACCTTTAGATTACTTCTTGCCATGCAATTTACTGAAGGCTGACTTCTAGTTCCTCCAACATGTTTTAAGAACATCTCTCTCTCTCTGTCCTGGTTTTGAAAGGACACAGGTATGTGCCAGCAAAAGCTGGAAGTTCCCTTTGAATAGAGAATGCAAAGCCCTTCCTCAAATTATTATAATTTTGCAATTAGGGGCTCTCAGGCAAAGTTTTGGGAATAGGAATACCAATCCTTTAATAGGAATATTAAAGATACAAATTTAGTAGAATAAAATAAACATGCAAATGAAACAAACAAAACCCAGAAAACACTGACAGAGTCAGGGATGTGACCTGACACCCTGTTGGTCAGGGTGTTAGAAGCAGTCCAGATGAATCCTTCTGGAGTAACAGACACAGTTCTGTGGAGTAGAGATGGTCTTGAAAAAAATCCAGTGGTGATGGGATGGGTCCAGTCTTCCTCTCGGAATCCAGTGGTAAAAATGAAGGTCCTGCTGTTCTTATGTCTCCGCTTTTTATCTAGGTAGGGATGCTTGGGTCCCTCCCAGCTGGGCAGAGCATCTCCCAATGGGATGATGTAATGTGTCAGGTCATTGGTGAGTGTTAATGGCCCATTATCAGAAAATATCAGCCCCAAAACTCTTGCTTGCCCACTCTATTGTTTTGGTTAAGCACACAGCAATTAGTTACCTAGCAACTTAACAGAACTAATTCAACTAACACAAAGGAAACAATATCTAACCTCCAACACTATCTTGTATTGAGATTTGTTACTTGACCTCTGTAATGTTTGCAGCACAACTACAAGAATCACAAAGTTATCTTCTGGCTGACCACAGCCTGGCTGTAGCTGGGTCATATGCTCTCCACAGTGTGCTTAAGGAAATCCATGCTCAGACACAAGGAACAACCCCCAGTCTAAAGCATTAAAGCATCCTTCCTCCATACCTGCTGCTAGATGGGGCCAGACCAGGGCCAAGCTTGGCTGTGCTCAGCTCAGTCATACACCACAAAGAAACGAACAGAGGCCTGGCTCTCTACACCTCCTCCAGACATCAGGACTCGGGGTAGGAGCTGCTCTGCATTGTTAACACTTGAGTGGCCTGAGTGTCTGGCTTTGCTGGCAGGATCACAACTGTTCCCAGCCAGCTGGCTCTGCTCAGCTGCTACCAAGGTTACCATGGATCATTTCACTCATCTATTTGAAAGTTTTGGCATAAGAATAGAAAATATTGTGTGACTATTTTCCTTCAGGTAGGCATTTTTAAATTTATTTTGTAATGTCTATGCTGGTTTTCATGGAATTAGAGTCTTTGAAGAACTATAATTAAACTGATCCGACAATAGTCAGAACTTATATAATGTGGGTTAGTAGCATCCAAAAAACCATAATGGTAGAGCCCTTTGAACTGCTGGCTACTACAGCTGGAAACTGAGTGAACGCAAATGCCATGTACATACTCTATTATTTGATTCTGTATTTTCCAAATATTTAAAACTCAATTCAAATTTGTATTTCTGATTATAAATGAAGGTTGCTTCAGTGAATGGAAGCAAGGGCCTAGATTCATGAATTCCATGAGGTGGTCTTATAGAAAATAAATAATCTATCATTGTTAATGCCATTAAAAAAAATCTACAATATTGCAGTGTAGACTAATTTAGCTGCTTCTTTTGGGGGAGAGACATGTTTCCATTTTAGGTTGATTCTCAGCAAACTCTGAAAGCAAAACTGCTGAAACCCATGCAAATAGTAATTTATGACTTCCTCTTCTGTAATCTGGAGTTGCCCAGTGTTACATCAGCAACAAAAACAGCTTCTTAAGTGTGCAGATCAACAAAATTCCTTACTCTTGAAACACCTGCATTTGTAATGCTCTGGCCATGTCTGAGAGTCACATACCAACATGGGACTTATCAGATGCAACACCCCCCTGCCAGGTTCTGCCACCCTTCTGATACTGGATTAAAGGGAGAAAAAGTTTCCTGAGTGGCTTTATTTAGTATCTCAGCAGCAGCAAAGAGAATCAACTTCTAATGGATATTTATCCTACACACTTCAGAGACATTGTGTACCAGTGGAAAAGAAAATCCAAGATTAAATCATATTTTTCAGAAAGAGAGGAAAGACAAAATCAAAATTTATGTTAGAAGTGCTTTTAAAAGTAACATGAAACTTAAACCTGAATATTTCTTTCAGAGAAACTAGTAGGACTTTGGAAAGGTGTGTTATCTTGGACTGGTGCAGGTTGCTTGTAATTAATGTAGCTGTTTGCTGTTACTAATGGATGCAGATATATTTACACATTATTGAACTTTTCTGTCTCTCATCATTGCATTATGCATTACATATGCCTGTTAAAAGAATTCAGAGATATTGCCTTTATCAACAAAGTTTGATATTTCCAGTTTGTCTTGCATAGTCCCTTCTCGTGTTTAACTTGGTAAAAAATATTTTAGCTCTTGAAAAGGTCCAAGCAAATAGAATTTAAATAATTTATTTACCAGACCTTTTCTTGTAAATGTCTGTATCCTATAGATATTCACTTCTATTCCTGCTCTAATCAATTCCTTGAGTCATTTTTGGGTTTGCATACACCTTTATGTAATACTTGCTATTTTAAATCTGTCTTGGCAAGTTGTATTATTTCTGGCATTTATGTATGTTCTATAAAATACTTCAGAAATAATGCAAAGCATGGAAATAAAATGTTTTGTTTGAAATTGGAAGAGGCTCAGCAAGTTTTTTTGCAAAATTTTTAAATATTTTTCCTATAAAAGAAGTTAATACTATTTCTTTTGCATTCAATGTCATTGTTCTCCCTGGCTGACCTATCCCACTGTCTGATGCAGGTTTGGGGGTTTTAGCTCCATGACAAGCTGTGAGAAGGATAACCTAAATGGCCATCTCAGATAGTGCAGTAGGGACAGAAAGGAACAGCAGTAGTACTGCTGATCTCAGGGGTTCCATAACTATCATTCCTTCCATCCAAGATAATCCAAGAGAAAAAAAAAAAAAGTTGTAAAGTTGAGATGGGGCCTTAGTTATGAACACTTGGAACTTTCTCTGGGCAATTTAATGGCTTCAGGTGACCTTCGGTAGTCTCCTCCCTCTCCAATAGAGATGTGGGTTTTTCATGGAGCAAGTATTGGTTCTAGATGACATCATCTGCAACAGGTCAGCTATAGTTAAAGTAAAGCACACACTGCCCTGCTATTGATATTTGGATTCTGAAAATAGCACAAGGAAAGATAAATTTCACATCACTACCATAGCATTTTGGTTTATTAACATAAATGCCCTCTTGCTTCCTTTCTTGTGGGATAAATAAAGTATTAATGCTCACAGTACAGGAAAACCTGCACCAGAAAATCTCCTTAGAAAGAAAAGCTTGATTTGAGTAGAAGCCCTACGCTTATGTGTCAATATGAACCAAACCCTCTCTCCCAGGCTGTTTGGGCAAGCTGATCAGTAATAGCAGCATCATCGGTATTGTTTTTCTAACAGATGCCAGGTATCTGCACTCTAAAACCACTCAGTAACCAAATGGTTTCTGGGTTGCTGTTAAAATTTGATTGTGAGGCACAAAATTAGTTGGATATTATGCCTTTCCCTTAGGCACTCTCATCCTCCTTTGTAGGGATTCTGAAAACATATGACATTATACTGCACTTACATGTCGACTTTGTGGACTAAGGCAAGAGGTGTTGAAGGGCCCTCATCATGCACTGGAACAGAAGATGGTTAAGAGGTCTGAGTGACGCACACCAGGAGATTCTGACAGCATCATCAGCCTAGAATTCACACTGGTCAATAACACTTCTCCATAAAGCTGGAATACTTTTCATCTATTTAGTCACTTCCATCTGACCGGACTTATTTTTGTGTGACTGGAAATCATGATGTTAAAGTGAACAGATGAAGGCTCTATGAGGTCAATACACAGAGGATTTATCAGAACCCATCACCTCTAACTTCCTATTCCCATTCCCCACCTGCCCCCCCGAATAAACACTGGTATGAATCTCCACAGTATCCCAAATTTCTAGGTTCTCAGACAGGATACCAATCCTGTGTAGTTTTGTAACTGCCTGGCCCTACTTTCCACCCTGAATATATTGGGTTACCATTGCAAAACGTGGAAAAGTCTCATGAACTCCAGCACCAGACTTGGACCTCACTTGGGGCCATGCTGAACTTACTCCTTTCAAGTTTAACTTCTATGGGATTAAAATAATCAACTTGAATCTTACCCCACCTTTTCGGGAGGACTTCTCTGTGCCGTCCTGATTATGTGCAATGCCAGGGCTTGTGCTTGTGCCCATCTCAAGTCATATCCCTACTGCTGCACACCTGGGCAGTTCCACTGAAGCTTGTGAAGCTCTGGTAACAACTTCAAGGAGAAGGAACGCACTCTCTTTGGTTCTCAGCTATTCAATATTCAGCTGTGATGAGGAGTATCCCTTGGATTATTTTTCTTCTCTCTTAAGGAAAGAAATGCGTTGTGAACATCAACTTCATTAACAACCTCTATCTAAGAACTCACTAAAAAGCCATTAGAAAGTGACTGAAATTATTGGATTGTTACTCACATATATACTGTGATACTTCTCACAAGATGCTGCCAGGAACAGCCTCTGTTTCAAACACTGAGACTGATGATAAGTGGCTGGACTGCCAAGCCCATGCTGGCTGTCTTACAGCTTCAGCTGAAATAACAGTGTCTTTTCTTTAAGAAGTGAAGAAAAACTACAGTACTCATGTCTTTTACGAAGGCAAAGCTGCAACAAATTAAACCTGATCAGTAACATGAGTTTTAACAAAAGCCTTCTCACTGCAGGCTCTGAGGTGTTACCTGAACATTTGCCTTCCCCATGGCTTGCTGCTGACATACACAGGTTAGCACAAAATACCAAGCAGCACCAAAGCTGTGTTGGTGCTGGCTTCAGTCAGACTGTAGTAAGAATTCCCTAAGTTATAAGTGGATTACTGCTGCTGCCTAGAGGGAGCTGTGGAAACAACGAATAAATTCTTTTTTAGCCAGCTACAGATTTCTGACTAAACTCTGGAACAGTCACTATAAATCAGCAAGAACAGTATTTTCATTAAAAAGCATTTAGGAGAGTATCTGACAGCCTGCACATGCACTTTCCCCACAAAAAGCCCAGAAGGAAAAAAAATGTTTTTTTAAATTCATACATACACCTCTCCTTGGACATGAAAGTATGCTTGCAATCGCTCCTTGATTTTTGTTTTTTTAAGGGCTGGCTGCATTATTTTATATTTTCCTCTGTACTGTTTCCTCTTTACATTTCCTTCCTCTGCTATTGCAAAACGCTACACTCTTATTTAAGAATTCCTTTATGATTCTCACCTACTATCTAAAGTGATTTAGGCTACCTGGCAACACAGGAACCTCTGAGAGAAATAACAAAGCTGTTTAAGGACATGAAACTCATTTAGGGGAGAAAATGAAAGCTAAAACATACTCTGAACAAAGATCAACAACAATTTGATGTGGTAAATTCAAGAACTGTTCTAATTTCTCTCTGCCCCCTCCCAAAACTAACTTAAGTGATACATGCAAAAACACCTGTGATATGAATATACTTCATCTTTAGCTACCTGATTTTTAACACCAGTATCATCATCACACTTATCAAGCCCTTTGTCAACTCTTTAAATATACAGGGAATTTCACTAGATGCTGCTTTAATGTTTCAAGATTAAAACTACTTATTAAAATCAGACAAATTCAGCCCACAAAAACCAGGATGTCAGAAATATTGCCAGCATTAATGCTTTTTCCTTCATTAAAACCACAAACAAGGTGAGCTCAGGAAAAAAGGGCTTCCATCCTGCAACAATTCAAACTTTTTGAAACAAAAGGCAATCTGTGCCCAAACAAAACCTACAAGCGGTATTCCCAGCAAGTGAATTGTGCAATAAACCCTTTTTTAGAGATGCTGCAATTCCCACAACAATACCTTTCCCAGCATACGTTACCTGTTGGAACCAGACAGCCCACCTGGAGTCAGCCAGTTGTTCCTCTGAAGGGACAGGTCTGTATGAACTCAGACGCTGGTACAGCGACACCTCAAGAGCCCTATGTGCAGGGAGCTCACAGCAGGATTCCTAGGAGAAATGGGAAAATTCAGTCAGCCAAGAGCCTTAGCAGAAAGGACTGCCTTCCCTATTTTTCTGGTCAAAATTGTTTTCCCCATCACAAGCAAGGAAGGGCTGTTCTTTACCTTGATATTAAATCCAGCAGCTCCAGTACTCATAAAGCAGGGTCTGGATGCTCTTGGGGTTCCAGCTGTTCCAGACATTTAGAGAGACTTTTCCACAACACTGCTCTCCTTCAATTGGTTCTAGCAAAGGAAAGACATTTCTACCTTGACAGAATCACGCATCCACACGTACCATTTTTACTGTTAGGAGATTATTTATTATTTTTACAACTTAATGATAGTCCTCGTTTTAATTTGCTACTGAAATATACTTATCCAAATTAAACACCATGTCTTCAATTTCAGTAAACTTTTATTTACCAAACTGAATTAAAAAGGAAAAAAAAACTAGATGTATTTTTTAAATAGTTATCATTTAAAAGCATATTAAAATAGCAGTTCATGAATATCCATCTTGAGAGAGAGCAGTTTTTGACCTATGGAAGTTAACGGGCAATTTAGTATCATTTCTAACGGAAAGCACTATTTGCATTTATTCTCTCTCCATAGTATCTATTTCAGATAACCCTCTTTCTGGTCATACAACAGCATACATATTTATACTATGTGAAAAGGTTTCATTACATAGGCACATGGCACAAAAATAACTGGGAAAGTCTTCACTCTAAAGAAAAAAATGGTCCTTAAACAATTTTACTGAATGTTACATATCCACACTGAAGGTCAAACGTGGTTCATCTCAGTTCACCGGACTGTACTACAGATGTCCTTACCTCTGAAAGGATTAGATTTTGGCATAATCCCATTAGTAGTAAGGAGTGCTGAAAACTGCTCTGAAAACAAGGGACAAGTCTTTAACAGAGTATGTTACAAACAGAAATCTGCATTAGAATAAACAATACACACTCAAAAGCTGATGCAGTTTAAGACAAGTTGCAAGGAATAACATATAGTTGAAAATAAATGGGGATATACTGAAAGCTATGTCCCAAGATACTTATCCTCTCACGCCTCTACAATTACATCAAATAAGCCATATAAAAATCAGTTAAGAAAATTACCTGTTCTTAAACATACTTGATTTTGGAAAAAAAAAAAATAATCCTTGAAACAGTTTGCTCAGCCACAACTGGGAGAGCCCAATTAACATTAAATTGTAACACTTTCATCTTTCCTCACAGGAATGAAATCTAGCTTTTTTTGTCTTTTAATTTTGCTACTAATTTATCAGCATTCTGCTTTGTCTCCTCTTTTGTCAGGGTCCTTTTGGCTAAAACAACAGGCCATTTTTCTGACCTGTTTTGTTTCTTATGCGGTGTGCAAACTACAACAGCAATGATCTCTTTTGGAAAAACACTGGCTTTTTTTAGTAACAAATAGTTATTTATCCAGAATCAACTTCAACTCCCTTTCAAGAGTAAGGCAAATTTTATGGAAAAAGCAGTATTGTATTTTTTTAGATTTCCTTAAGTGTTGAGGGCTGGAGAGCAAAGAGGAGTATTGGAGGGCAGAGGAGGGGGTCCATCCTTGAATACTAGGGAAAAAAACAAAACACTATTCTTCATGAGTCTTCCTTTGCTATACATTGACACCAAGGTAGATAAAAAATTACTTCAAAATCATCATATTCCGAAACACAACCCCCCCAATACAGGCAGTATAGCCTACACTTATTTTCTTTCTACTTATTTTAGAGTTTCAAGTTCAAAATTTAGATTTGAATATAAATCACAAGTCATGTCTCAAGATACTGCTTTTAGATAGGAAATAAAAAGATGACACCTGCTTACACCAGAAATCAATTCTGTCAGATTAGATTAACTGATGAAGACAAATCCTTCTTGATTGGCCAGTTATCATCCAAGAACTCTGCATTTTACTTCTCGGTGTTTTCTCACATTTCCACATACAGGACTAGTATCAAGATGTCACAAAGAATCACAGAAACAATAGGGTTGGAAGGAACCTCTGGAAAGCATCCAGTCCAACCCCCCCTGCCAGGCAGCGTTACCTGGAGCAGGTGACACAGGAACTCCAGGTGGGTTTTGAATGTCACCAGGGAGGAAGACTCCACAACCTCCCTGGCAGCCTGTGCCATTGCTCTGCCACACTCATTGCAGAGAAGTTCTTCCTCATGTTGAGGTGGAACTTCTTGTGTTTGGCCATTGCTCCTTTTCCTATTGCTGGGCATCACTGGAAAGAGCCTGGCACCACCTCTTGACACCCATGTTTGAGATATTTATATGCAGTAATGAGATCCCCTCAATCTTCTCCGAACTAACCATGCCCAGCTCTCAGTCTCTCCTAAAACAGACACTCCAATCCCTTGGCCATCGTTGTGGCCCTCTGCTGTACCTTCTCCAGTAGCTCCTTGCCATTCTTGTACTGGGGAGTCCAGAAACTGGACATGGCACTCCAGATGTGTCCCCACCAGGGCTGAGCAGTGGGGGAGGATCACTTCCTTCAACCCAGACCACTGTTCCCAATGCATCTCAGGATACCACTGGCCTTAATACAAAGTTGTTCAACCAATCTTACCTCAACACCTAAAAGGCTTAGGTTACCACAGGCAGAAATCCTTAAACAAATATGCAAGTCTGGCCTCACAATTAAACCGTGATTTTTTTTATAACATTGTGATGGTGTTAAATGGAAAGTTTGCAGGGCAAATTTAACAAGTAAGTGACACTGAAATTACCTGCATGTGATGAAAAGCAATTCAGAATCTTCAACATCATTATGGATTAGTAACAAGCCTCATATATGAAACAAATGCACATGCAAAATAGTAAATGAAGTGGCAAACATTTTTAAATAACATCTTTAATTAAAGTTTTTGCAAAGGCAAAATATTAAACTTAAAATAGGTCTTAGTACATCAAAATACTAAGTTCTCTAATTGTATTCCAAGCATGGCCTTTGAAACATAATATCCTGTATATCACAGAGGAGCAACCTTGATCTGCAATTGTACAGAATGAATTTTACAAACATAATAAATATATTTACCCCCTTACACATAACAGTATATGTACAACAGCAGTTGACAATAGTAGCTCAGAACAGCAAAAAAGGATAGTCCCCCACTCCATAATCTATTGGTACCCTATGCACTCTGGAACATGTCTCATTGGATGACTGTACATATAGCTAACCCAAGGTAGTTTTTCCTGTTTCAAAAAGCTCCTTTTGTTCCACAACATCTAATCCACCAAATAATAATTAAAAAACACACTGCATGAACTGCCTGAAAAAAGTAGACGACATGGAAACCAATGTACTGGTTTTTACACATTTCCCAACCAATCACAGCAATGGGAAAACGAGACTTTAAATGCCAGACACCAATACAGAACAATATGCAAGTTCCTTCATTTTGTATAGTCACTAATCTCAAAGTCTGAGAAGAACTCTAGTATCAGATGGGGGTGCATGGGTGGTGTGGGTTGGCACACAGTAAACCCTACGGTGCTGTGTAAGGCAGCCCAGTATCAACCCAGTGTGCATTGCCCTAAAAGCACTGTTCATTTCCTGGACATCTTATTGCATTCTATTAGGAAGTTTTTGCTCTGGGGGAAATTCTGGGGGGCTTTATTGTTTTTAAAGAAGCTTTTACAAACTGAAGAGATTAAATCAATATGACCTTTTGTTAACAAGGTCTCTTAACTCCACTGAAATTAAGAAATTTTACTCTGGTAGTGTTCTGTGGTGACATAATTACTGCTAACTGTCAAGAGGTGAAATTATTTTCACAGACTCAATGAAGTTTACTTTACCACTCCTAATTGTGCAGCAAAAAGATAATAAAACGTTTATTTTAAAAAAATCAGTTACATGACACAACATGTTTTTTGCTCTCTTCTAAAAATGTGCTTCAGAATCACGTATCAATCCTGGAAATAAACTCGGACCACAATTGTCACTTTAAACAGTGTTGAGGAAACTGAGTGATGTTTAAATGCAAGTTGTGAGTACAATGCAGGAATAAAGAATACAAAATCTCAAAGAAATCTTGTTGCTAACCAGCAACTGAGGGGGAATAAAAACATATTTTATTTAAATAGTCCAATAAAGTTCCTTATGTGACTAAACTCTATTATCTCCTTAGAAGAAAACATTTCATTTTGTTTTCCACTTAGATGGTTTTAAATGATTGCACACACTAAAACCCAACAGAATTAGCAAAAAAAGTTGCTTTTCTGATTGAAGCACTGCAGGAAATTTACTCTCTCAGGAATCATTGTCATACTGGCAAAACAGGTATTCTGCAAACTGAAAAGGCACAAGACTCAATTTTGCCCAGTTGCTCTACAAGTTTCCATCAGCCATCATGGTTATAATTCTGAAGTTATCCTCCCCATTTATTTTCCATCATAAAAAAGGTGCTCCATTATCTGTGCAAATTTTAACATAAGCCCTCTTGAAACCTTTAATTGCTTCCATAATACTGAACTATTTAAATTGGAAAAAAAAGCGTGCTATTTCTAGTGGGGAAAAAAAAATCACTTACAAACATGGGAATCCCTTGCCCTCTGAAAGGAATGGTTTCTTTTGAACCTAATGAAATGGTCTGCTCAGTTATATAGTTAAAACCATGATTAAAAATTCAAGTATAATAATAAAATTAAGCAAACTACATTCTTACAGCAAGCTGCTACAATAAAATGAAATTAAAACATGCTTTTTGACTTAAAAAAAGGAACACTTGATGTAGCAATAAGAGCACAGTTTGGTATGTGCATGGTTTGACTGGCTTTCCCAAAACTTCACAGATATTTGTATTTGAAGACAAAACCTATCTGAAAAGCATACCATACAATTACCTTGCAAGAGGCTGTGCAAGTACAGAAAGCTTCTAACATCCTTCAGAACAGAGTAAGCTTAATTACCTTTAAAGCTCAGCTACCCCTTAAAAATAAATAGAGAGGCTATGCAGCTTCTAGTATATGTATGTGGGTGAGAAATATCACTATATTGTATGAAAACAAAGAGTTGTATAAGTAAACTGGGTTCCAGTAGTATAAAAAGGAATCTACAGCTAAAGGGATGTTTTTTCATTTTACTGGTTTGGTTGTGCAGCGTTATGGGAATTTTCCTGAAGTCCACTACTTAAGACTTACTGGTAACAGACATGGGAAAGGTGAGGGAAGAAATTAGTTGGTATTATTGATTTCCTTGCAGTTGTACATAGAAGTGTCAACAGTGGTAAAAAAATAAAATATCTGCGTTGTTCAGAAGAAAGCAAACACCAATCAGTTTGAGATACCTTGAAAGCCCCGAGCTAAATATGTAGTCTAAATGATGATTCCATTACTGAAGAATCAATTTAAAAAAATCATGTATTAACTTATCATAAAGTTTATGAATGTAGACGGCTTTCTAACAACCATATGGCTCTAGACACAGCCTACAGGCAGTTTTAGTCATTATCAATGAGAGCAGGTGTACAAAATCACAGCAATAAAACCTTCTTTACAATTTGTTGTGATTTTTTCTATATACTACTGAGGTTATAAATGCACTTGGAGGCAAATGAATCAGAGAATGAAAATTAAAGCAGTTGGTACATCCTGCTAAAATACACTTGTGATTTTGTTAAATCATGTTTAAGGATGTCTCATTCTCAAGCAAAAAATAAAGTCAGAAATCATGTCTGCTTCTCATGGTCTTACCTAATTTAGAAAAAAATTAAAAATCTTTGTTGTGTCCTTTTTCATCATCTTTTCAAGCACCCAACAAAATGCAAACTTTTCTTGAAATGGTGAGCCACATGAACACTCCTTCCTCAACAGTTTCTGAAGTATAATGCCCATTCCCTCTCCTTGTTCAAAAGTAACTGCAGTTCCAAAAGCAGGGTTTCCAAAATGACCCTATGCAGGAAGGAAAGTTCTTCAACTTCTGAGGTGAGAAAGGGAAGGAGGAGGAAATAGCTTTGTTGCTTTTCATATATTGAACACAAAAAACCCCCAAACAAACAAACAATAAAAAAGGCAAGTGAAAAAGTGACTACACAAGGTTTAGTGCATCTGACTGCTTGATTTGCTGTTACCAAGACAGCCTAAAGATACTCTAACAAAATTTGTGTTCTCAAAAGCTGTGCAGCTCTCTTCATGAAATTACACGCCAGCTGGAAACTTTAGAGAGATTAACTGCTGCAGGTAACTCCTGGCTATACCTTTTAGTAAAGCAGATCTTTGATTAAGAGTTGCAGCCAGGCTATTAGAATTTTTATGTGATTTTCTGTATTACAAATTTAGTCATTCCTGTGGTCTGTTGAATTATTTGTGGGTGTCTGGACTACATACATAGTAAGCAGGTAAAGGAATGCGTCTATTACGGCATTACCTAGATATTGGATTCAAAAGGTATCCAAACCCTTTTAAAAAAAGGTATTTAAAAAAATCAAGGGAAACATATTTGTTTCAATTCAGTGATGCTGAACCACCACAAACACCAAGAATATAATTAACAAGTTAAGCAATCTGATTTCCATGGGGGATGAGGTGCTTTGAATTTGAAAAATGCAGCCCTAGATAAAACCTATCACACAAAATTAAAACAATTTTGAAATATAAATCATCATTTTACCATTTTTAACTGCTAGGAACAACCACCTTTTTATGGGGAACTGCATTGAAAAGGACAGATATAATAATTAATGAGAATGTCAGAATTAAAAATATTTTCCTTATACAAGTTATTTAAAATTTAACACCTTAATTCTTACCCTTCTGTACAAAGCTTGCACGCAGTTTCAGTAAGATTCTGACCATCCTCACTACCAAAAGGAAGTGTTCAAAGCAAAGATTTGTACATACAATAAGCAGTTTCAGATTGATAATCTATCAAAGGGAATTGTTCCTTCAATCAGTGGAAGAAGTATTTTAAAATCTTAAATCAAGGGCAGGGGGGACAAAGCCTTACATGCTAAATACCAGCTGTAGGTACCTGTATGTAGAATTGATAATTAAGGTATTCCTAACACACAAAACCAGCTCCCAGACAATGCTATAGCTGCTACAGTCCATGGCTTGCTCATCTGAAGTAGTGTCTTTGTTGCCACATTTTACCTTTGTTCCAATACTTTTGTTTATTTCTGATGTGCAGATACACATTTTGATTGGAGTATACATCCAAGTCTCAACCTTTCCTGCTTTTGTTTTTTTATGTTTTTTTTTTTTTCCTTTTACAGGGAGTTCTTTTGTCTTTTAAAACTTCACCATTCTGCGTCCCCAATGGCTTTGGAAAATACATAATCTCTTCCATTAAGATTCATGATGCCATCTTTGAGATGAAATTTCCATTTGTTTTTACTTCTGTGAATCTAAAAACAGGGCAAAACCATTAAGCTATTACTCTGCATCAGAAATAGGTAATAATATGTAAGTAAAATATAAGGTCAAGAAAAATAACTATTAGACACACATTACTAAATTATTAAAAATACTGAGTGCCACATCCAGTCTTTCCTTAAACTCCTCCAGGGACAATGACTCCACCACCTCCCTGGGCAACCCATTCCAATGTTTAACAACCCTTTCTGTGAAGACATTCCTCCTAATGTCCAGCCTATACATTAAAACTAAAGAAAATTGAACAAAATTCAGTCCTAAAGGTAGAGGAGTAAACTTTGGAAAAATTAAAATAAAAAACAACAAAATCCCCCACTACATACTGTAAGCACAGAGCAGTGCACACTTGTAATCTATCAAAAATGACATCTGAAAGAGCAAACAATCACCAGATGACCAGATACTCAAAGAAACCAAAGACTTATCAGAAAGTTGAAATGCTGTCCATAATGAAACTTGATTATAAACTTTTGCAGATAGAACAAAGATGTAATTCTAGACCAAAGATGGTCTAGAAAAAGTTAAAATTTTATGTAAGTCATAAAAACAGGAAACCCTGCTTCAATTTTTCAATTTTTATCAAGCATAGGAAGTCTCATCATCTCACCATTAGTGCTGTAGAAACAGTAACATAGCACCAAAACAGCTACAAGCATATCACCCTACTAATTATTTCTAGTACTGGTTGATCTGTTCTCACTTCAACCTGAAAAAAGAGTCAGTGGCAAAAGCCAGTCAGCAAGTAAAAGACCAAGGAAAGGTCTGGCTTATATATACTTCTTGCCCTACTGAATGGCATCCCACAAAAAGCCCTCATCAGAAGCATCTGAACTACCACAGGGTTAGAAGGAAGGTCCACAGATGAATAACTGAATAAAGATGAGAACACACAGGTAAGACCGTTTTTACAGCAAAATGAGTTCATTCCAGAGAAGATTTTTGCTGGTTGGAATCTACACAGTTTAAGAGCTCACTAAGGATCTGAAAAATGACAAAATGTACTGATGATACAAAAACACCAGTTACTGAAGAGCTGCAGAACAATGTTACTGCCCTAACTCATTGTGTAAGAAAACAATGGTGGCATTCAAGGCATACAAAGATGGTAACAATAGGAAAAAAGTCTATTTCAATTTACATGGATAATACAAGTAGTGGATTTAAACTAGCAATTACAACTCAGGAATGAGATTCCAATGGGAATGGCTTCTAAGACTTTTCCATGAGAATATCAGCTCTGTGTCCAGTGGGGCCAAAAGCATAGATGGCCTATTGCAGAACATTGCTAGACCAGCAAATAAATTCAAGTGTTACCTGTGTTCCTCCCTAAGCCTTATCCACCTTTAACAGTAAGACAGAAAAATCAAAAATGTGGAAGAGCAATCAAATGTTTGAACAGCTGTACAAAGTGCAGCTGTGATTTGAAAGATATGACTGAGGAGGGTTATGATGCATATCATAAACAGCAGCAAAAAAGAAAAGACTCTTTAGAACTAGGAAGTATATAAAACTAATGGGTTTAAAAATGAGGTGATCCTCCACACATCACACAATACATTTATGAAACTTCTTGTCATAAGACAAAGTTTTCAAGGATTCAGATATAATCAAATTAATTTCTAACAAACAGAGGAAAGAATCCTCTGTTAGCCATTTGAGAAGAAGGCACTTTCTCTTCCTCAAGACACAGTTCCCAGAAGGATGGTAAAAAGCTCTGAGTGCTGCTACCTGTCTGTTCTTGTCTCATAGTTCCAGAAGCACCCACTATCAGCTGATGCAGGACACTGGCAGGTGGGAACTGCTCAGATCTAAGCTGATCCTATGTATTTTAGAGGCAAACTGAATAACGATTTCTTGAAAAGAGATGAAGTCCTTTCAGAGTATGTGGCACTGGAAGTTAATGATGGACACTGCTCCCTACCAAGTTCTCATTCCTAACTTTTAAGAGGGTGAGTAGTTCCTGTTGCTCAGTTTTAGCAGCTCCCAACAAGCTTTGCTGAGGTCCCTCACTATTCCTTACAAATTGCCTCAAAACAGTTTTGGATTACTGTCTAGAGGAGACAGATAGCTGGGATGTGGGCCTTAAATTCTATGTTGAATCTGATGGCAAGTCTAAGCAGAGTCTGGGCATAACTGAAGACTTTCTAACACAGCCATTCTTTGCAATTTAGGAGCTTTTCTTAAAAAAGGACCCCTATTCATTGCAGCCAATTTAATTGAGTAAGGAAAAGAAGAAAAAATCCACATCCAGTAATCCATGTACTACCTCAGCCAGAAGGTTCTGATATCGCCTAGACATATTTAAAAAGATTCCAGCATAGATGAATCCCTGCATATTCCAGGAAAACACGATCCTCTGTAAATTCTTGCAAGACAATTCAGCAGAATTTAAAGCATAACAACACAAGCATTCCACACTGCTATTTCATACAGCACAATGCATAGCACAGAAAGAGCATTCTCCTCAGCTTTCCACGAGTCTAAATCCTGATGACTACTCTTCCTGTTTATAGCCACAATAAACATAAAAGCTTAACAGCAGTACATCTCTCCTGGTCCCAGAAGACTGCCTTTTTATTAAAGTGCACAAAAAAAGAAACTATGAAGAAAAATAAAATACAGCCATATTCTTCTAAGCTTCACTAATTACCAAGTTTAGTACAAACACAGTAAACAAAGCTGTCTTTAAAACAATAGGTAATTATTACATTTCCATTCATGTTATAGTCTGTACAGATCTACCTGTACTTAACAGTAACAAAGATACTACTTAAAACTTATAATTTGATAGGAAGAACAGATAAAGTAAAACTCTTGGATTATTTTCCATAGGTATTCACCTTATCATACTGGCACACAACAACATTTTCTGTATCGAACAGTTCTTGTCCTTCCTCATCACTCACATCATCTTCACTGTTCAGAGGCTCCTGGAAGAAACACAGACAAAAGGTTTGGATGGTTGGCAAGGTTAGAGCTGTTCCTTTCATTATTAACATGAGGCTACAGAGTTGTCTATGAACTACAGGACCCAAAATGCAGTTAAGATGGGCAACATTAGGCTTTCCAACAGAGTGCTGATGCTTCCTACCCTCCATCCTGAGAAGATGCCCTTATGAATTTTAGTCTGGAACTTCTGTGTCCAGGCCAGATTCTGAGCACTGCAGCTATTTCATTCTTGCCCTTCACTGTAAACGTTCATACAAAAGTATACAGGTTTTCTTTTTTGTAAAGCATCTAAGCAGGGGAAAGCATCAAATGTGAATAAGCCATGAAGTTGTATTTTTCAAGGCACATAAGGAGTCATGTGACCATAAAAATAAAACTCCATGGCTTATTCGTATTTGATGTACTAAAACTGAAAACAAACCCCAACATACACAGTCTTATGTGAATGATAAACACTTTGACAGCTAAAACAACAACCAACAAATGGAGGAGATGCTAGTGAGAGAAGAAGGTATACTAGAGGTTCTAATTCCATTCAAATTAATGCTGTTTAACTGAGTTCAAAATCTTTAAGGAAGTGATCCACTCAAAGTAGCTACTGAAGAGCAAAGGAAGCAAAAAATAGATTTCTGACATGCTGATAATGAAATCTTGGCATATAAAAAATTCCCTCCAGAATGCCAGCATTAAGGTCAAGAAACACTTAATATTTAAGAACGATGACTTACACTTAATGAGGCAACTATTAAAACATTCAAGCTAACATCAGTGCTGAATGATATGACGGAAAAATGATGTGAACCCAAACTGTGATTTGTAACAGAAAAACAGTGTTAAGACACCACTGTAAACATACTACAGAGAATCTGATTATTTACAAGTTTTACCTGCATTTCTTGCATGGGTGATAGAGACTGTGAAAGCTGTTCATACTGGCATTTTAAATGGAATCTAAAATAATTGGATAGGCTGTAGAGAAGTTTGGAAGAAATCTGGCAGCTCAAAATGCATTTTAGGGACAGATTTAGGGAGTACCAAGCTTCCTGAGACCAAGTATCAGGACTTTTAACTTAGTAGTATTTCCCCACCCTCTACCCATTTTATACAATTTCTTATTCTTGTGAGGCTTTTTGATGCAACACACCAAAACTCAGTAAGAACTACTGGCTGAAGTCCAAAACCAAGCCAACTCAAAGTCTAAATTAAGCACATACTATTAAGAACGCAACAACTCACTCCTGTTCCTGTCTCCTTATTTTATAAAATCAAGGTAAGATGTATTTCTAGAAGATATATAAGAAGATATATCTTTATAATCAAATTTGAGTTCTCAAGCTTGCTCCTGTGTAACAGAAAGCAATGGAATAGCTAATGAGACACAGGTAGACCACATCTGCTGGTGCCATCACTGAACCAAGTACTGCTCTCCATTTGTCAATCTTAACACCCTGCTTTTGTATGCACTTGGTCCCAAGCAGAGTTGACTATTTCTGCTTGCTCATGAAGGTTACATGATTTCATGACTGACCTCTCCATAACATCAAAAATATTCCTATTGAAGAGTTTTAAATGGTGCTGGTCACAGCTAATTTTTGCTGTGTCCCCCATACCCTCCTCAGCTGCATTGCTTTGCTAAAACACACCATTTCCACAACTCCAATATTAGAAATACCATCTGAAGGTAGTACAAGGATAGAAGTTATATTCTCAAAATTACTGATGTAATTGTATTATGTGACACAGACAGTTTTCTTTAAAATACCAACAAAACAATTGAAACCCAACCATAACATTAAGTTTACCTCTTCAACTTGGCCATCTTCACCTCCATCTTTTTCTTTCTCTTCCTCTTCATCATCATCATACTCTTCTTCCTCATCATCTTCTTCTTCAGATGATGTGTCCCCTGTTCCATCAACTTGGAGAACAAGTGGTGCTTGTGGTTGTGCCTGTTGTTGCTGTGGCTGCTGCTGACCAGCTGCAGGAATCTGTGCTTGAGCTGGTGTAGGGGCAGCCACTGTTGTAGGTATAACTTGAGTTTTGTTTCCTGTAAACAGGATCTGCTGAGGCTGAATAATCACTCCTGTCTGCTGGGAAATCCCTCCAGGGAGAGGAGCCAAAACCTGATGGAATATCATTGTAAGTAATGTGGCTGATAATGTGACAGACTACCACATCACAGACTCTAAGGAAACAGTTAAAGCATATCAATCTGACTTTAACTAGGGAAGAGCTGCAAATATTCCACCTATATCAGGTACATAATTTTAATCACATACCTTCTTGCACTATTTGTTCATTTTCTGCATTTTGCATTGCTAAACTTAAGAAAAAATTTTAGAAGTCTATCCATTCTAAAACAATAAGCACTACTACCGCACCTTATTTCCCAATACTGCACTGGAATGTTTTAGTTCAAGTAAAAATGATTTTAAAAATCTTCTTTATTAAAAAACAATTAAACTCTTTACAAATTATTAGTCATACCTAAACAGTAGAACTGTGACACTATGACAATGTGACTTTGCTAAATTCAATGCTAACACAGTCTGGACACAAGCTGACCTCATAGATGAACACCAACCTTTCTAAAATTGGACTACACTGAACTGCATTCACTACTAAAATAACCAAGGAGTGTCAGTTTTAGGTATTTCGTTCTACATGTTATGTGACTTGGAATCACTTAAATTAATTTAGAAGTAGTTAGACTAGGATTATGCACATAATATACCTCATCAGGAGATGCACAAAAGAAATTTTAAACTGCAGCCAGTCAGTATCTGGCAAGAATAAAAGTGACACTGAAGACAACATTTCAAGATTGTTCATTAAAAAAAATCAAAACAAAACCACAAAAATAACCAAAACCCCCCCCACCACACTTGACACAACTTTCTCTTTTTAAATTACACTATTTATGAGTTTGTGTTCTAGTTCAACTTGCTCACAAAAATGCAAGCCCCTTTAGTAATTACTGTCATGTTTTTTTCTTCCAAGTGTACCTATTCAAAAAAGTTTCCTTTACCTGCTGAATAACAGGTGCTTGTACTCCACCAGGCTGCATTTGGGGTATAACCTGCTGCTGTAGAACTACTGGCTGCTGTGGCTGAATAATATACTGAGCTCCATTTGCAGTTCTAACTACTTGGAGGATCTGGCCTGTAGTAAAAACAGTATCAAATTAATCAAATGTACAAGTTCACTTTTAAAATAATCTTAGTTAAGAAGCTTGTTTCCCAGAAGAATACCAATGGCAATTAAAAGAGAGAAATACTAAAATGATTCCCTTTCATCAGTGAAAAGACAGTATGCAATTGCAGCTGTGCCAGAAACAAAGAATAGGGCTGTTTACCATCTGAATATGATGATGATGATGTATGCAATCCAAAAATAGGTTTACTTTTGCAAGCCACAGACTTTGCATGCTTAGCAGGTACGAATAACCTGAGGACATTACTCTTCTGAAGTCACAGAAATAGTGATATACCCAGCACAGTATCTGAGCTCAGATCATGCATCACAAAGCTCAGAAATACAAAAAGGGGAAAGACAGCAACACCAATCCTTCTGTGTCTAGGACTTCTCTAAGTGGGGAAAATTTACACAGATCCTAACCCGTCTGTTAGGGCAGAACCACAAGGTTCACAAGGTTAGTGAGCAAAAAGTGCAGTAATCAAGTAAACAGACTGCACTACCTTGTTAAGGTGGATTCCCAGATCCTGCTTTTTAGCAGTAAATAGCAAGAAATAAGGCCCAGAATGTTTCCCTCTCATACCCCTTAAAACTATAGTTTGTTCTCAGTATTAAGTGAGTTACCTGAATTTGTAAGTATCTGCTGAACTGGAGTAACACCGGCGGGGAGAGCCAACGTAGCTGCAGTGGCTGCAGCACTCTGAAATACAAGAAAAGCTTTTTAACCACAAACTTAATATTGACAGTGTTCCATCTCACAACATGCTGCCTGAACATACCTAACTTTTTCCTGCTGTTTACAGTGTTTGCACACAAGTTCCTGCAGCTACTGAAATGCAGGCATTCCAACTGTACATTATACTACATATAAAATTTTATTTTCCTCAATAGTAAGATGACTGAAGCAGAATCACTAAGTATCACACCCTAACACAACTCCATGTGGTTTCTTGGTTCATCTGCAAGCTCAGCAGATAAACCTCTACCTTCTCTGCTGATGCACTGATACAGCACAACACTGCATTGCTCGTGGCAACTTTAGTTAGGTTTTTTCAAAGCAGCTAAGATTATGGACCTACAAATCTGAACATAAGGTACTGGAGCAGCAATTATGTTTGCCTGTCTTGTTTTCACAAGGCATAGTAATTGGGTTTGCACTCTTCTTCATTCTGTAAATGACTTGCATCAAGTCCCACATCACACAGCTCCTTTGAGTGAATCTATACATGCTGTGTACTGACTGTTCACAGAATGACTGATTTTTTTTCTTAAGAAAGCTGGTTCAAAGAGAAAGTGGAACTATCAATAAGTAATTATTTGAACCTGCAAGGAAACTGACTTCCAATGAAATTATGGGAGCTCCAAACACAAAAAATCTGTATTAAGTCCTTAACTTGCAGAGGATGATGGACTTCTCTAGAGGCCTCTCCATTTCAAGGGTCAAACTTCAGCTGCCCATGGAAAAGCCTCCCTTCCCCTATTTATAAGGGACCACGGCTGATCATTCTTTGTTACTGAAAGGATTTAAACTTCATTAATGGGTAAAGTGCATATTTCCTGTTTAGAAGAAACACTATCTCCCCATACTGTCTAGCCAATATAACAGCTACATCTGTCAAGACTAGAGATCACCACACAAAACTAAAACATGCTTGTATGGATCCTCATATCCCAGACAAAGGCAGATGAATTATCTCATTATTCTCTGTCTTCCAAAATACTCAAAGTCTGTCAGATCTACTCTTTTATATCAACTTAAATGTTTCTAATAAACACAAACAATATTTCCAAATTGATTGTAACTTTTCTGAACGGTAGTTCTCTATGGTACACAAAGCATCAACATTTTGACAGCAGTGGAGTTTAAAAAGCTTGGCATACTCATTTTTTCTGTACCCTGAGATAACTGAGACAGGACAAAACCACATTTAACTATTGGACTTGTAAAGTTACAAATCCCACTGAAATGGTTGTCAAACATAAGAAGAAGGTGAATGTTTATGTGCCCTTGGCTTGTGGGTAAATCATAGTATTCAAGTAATGACTCTTTTCCAGAGCAAGACCAGCAGGTAATTTAAAGGAAAAGGTAACAGAAGGCTGTGCCAGCTTCAAAACTTGTTGCATCATGATACTTTGCTCCTTGGGCTTTTACCATATAAGTGGTAGGAATGTAATGAATTCTGGTCATAATACACATATTAAACTTTTTTTAGAGGTTGTCTTCACAGCTTTGCAAACAACTTATTTTTCTTTAAATTAAGCCAGAGCCTTTAAAGCAAGTTAAGATAAGCAATGTTAACCTCTAGAGATACAGAGCACAAGAAAACTGTAAATGACCAGAGTTATACATTGTTATGTAATTAGTGAATCAAATTAATGTGACCAGCAAAGATCTACGTGGAATGCTAAATTCTCTCTCACTCAACAGAAACTTAGGTTTCAGCATATTTAATGCTTTTTCCTGCATCTAGCAAATACATTATGCCTGAATCAGTAAACAGTGGCATATTGGTACATGAGCATATCATCATGGAGATTCATACCAGCAGTATTCCAATTCCTGATTTAAAAAAACGTTTTGGTTAAACATTTTTAAGCAGAGGATCAAAGCAAGTCCCAGATTTGTTAGCAGAACTGAAGTTACAAATTACTGCTCCTAGACTGTAAGTGCAGCAGAAAGGTGCAAAAACTCAGAAAGGTGGCAGACAGATTTACAGTGTGTCCTAAATTATTTTTAAGCATCTGATGACTAAAAGAATTTGTATTTACCATTTAATCAAAACAATTTATATAATGACAGTAAGCCTGTACGAACTTCTTCTCTTACCATGCCTGATGCATTCATATGTGGTATCAGCTTGGAATCTGGCACAATAACCTGCTGCTGAGGTGCTAAAAACAAAAAACCAGCATTTAATGAAAAATACACAATCTGCCCAAATAACAAGCCAGAGTAACTTAGAAAGAATATCACCCAAATGTAAGCTGAGCTTCATCACAAAAACAAATACTAACAGCAGCTCTGACTACTTTGCCTTTACAGGTCTTATTTCAAGGGCTTCAGTTACCTATTCTGAATCTAGATAAAGCAAGACTAAAAATGTACTTCTGAAATTAAAGGTATTAATGAGATGTTAAGTAAAATTTATGATGCCCAATATCAGAGTTCTTCAAAACCAAAAATAGTTAACTCTTAAAACGGACTTAAGCAAGGATTATTCCAAGATGAAGAGTAACAGGATGCTAGTTAGCCTGAACTGTGTGTAGTCAGCATAGCTGTAAGCTCATGATCTTCACTGTCTTTCTAATGCAGCAGCACACAACATGTGATAAACCACCTCTCCCACACAACAAAGCAGTCTTGGTGCACTAAAAGAAAGAGATAGCTAAGCTATACCAACAACATGTTCATCACTTGGAAGCACATAGGTCCAAGTCTACGGAACAAGCAAGTTGCCACTGCTATTATCAGTGACAGTAAACTTGAAAGTGACAGAGCAATTTGAATTAATTAATCACTGACAAACTATTCTCCATCCAATCCTTTAAACAAATGACACTTAAGAATATTAGGAATAAGAGTTCCTGGAAAAGAGGGGTAGGAAGCCTCACAACCTGTACAGAGATCTGAAGGCATCTCCAACTTTCAGGGAAATGAAGGAGGGCAAAAGATTAGGGAAATCTCATGAATCTGTGCCAGGACCACAGAAAGGACAGCAGGAATCACCATGTCCATCATCCTGATCCCTCCCTGGGACTGCACCAGGTCACGTGAGGAACTACTGTACCATCACCAACACGGAACAGGGAAGTCAAGTAATTGATAAAACTGCTTCTCTGTGACAGAAGTGCTTTGATATCCTAATTTCATTTAGTCTCCCTGCTGTCATTTAGTCGTAAGCCACAACACTGGGCAACAATAAATCCCCCTTAAGCGTGTGAGCATGGGTAGGATCTTGCCTAAGGCAGGAGCACAGGAACAGCCTCCATGTTCCAGCGCAGGGAAGGCGGGCCAGCGGAGTGGCGGCCGCTCCGCCAAGGGGCCGCCAGAGGGCGCAGTGAGCGGCGCCCCCGCGGAGGCCCCGAGCCTCTGCAGCCGCCGTGTTTGGGTGGCCTTCATATCAAAATTCATCTTATCCCAACACACAAAACTCATTATGTCTAGCCAAAATAAAAAGTACTTTAAGAAGAAAACAAGCAACCAACACCCATCTTTCCCTCCCTGTCAAAGGAGTGCCCCAAACCAACCACAAAAAGAAACAACCAAAGAGTCACCATGGAACACGTCACATTAGTTCTATACTGTGTTGAATATACGATGGTTCAGTTTTTGGGGGGAGAGGGTGAGGGATATCAAGTCATATCGTATCTTTCATGCCTGTAACAACATAGGCTCTCTGATGCATGTTCTTCTGACAAGAAGATTGAAATCTGTGACTACCACAGATAAATATTTTATGTCACAAATTTAATACACTGAAAACTCAATCAAGCCTTTAATAGGTGGCTGATATGTTTACTCAGCGTATAAGCAGTAAAATCCAGTAGTAGTTATCTCAGTTTTCAAATTAAATTATAATTGCTGAAAAAAAATTCATTAAATGATTAATGAATACATAAGACAGTTATTACAAGAAACAATATTGTTACACCTAGTTAAAACATACCTTGGACGTCCACATCTACACAGTGTGAAATCTTTTAAAACCAAAAAAATACCTACATATACTCAGACTACTATTATACAAATATTTTTCACGTCCTAGCATTGAGCTATGCTAATCAATAATGTTTTTTTGAAATAATTTGCACCTAAATGACATTACCACCTCATGACTAAACTGCCAACTGCTCGTGTATATTGGCTTTAACATAGAGCTGCTAATGGAATTTCGAAGTTGTGCATTCTGAAAGCATGTTATGTGATAATAGACCAAGAGAAGAATTCAGCATTTTCAAAATCTAAAGAATATGACTTAAATATCAAAACACTGAACAGAGGCCAAGTAGAAAGACAGAAAGTTAACCATCAGACAAGCATGCTGCCCTAGATTTAGAATATGCTAAGGAGCTGGACTAACTTCAGAGTGTTTTGGCAGAGTGTTTAGAGATTAAGTCTGACCTTGCTGAGATGCTGGAATAAGGACCTGTTGTGGCTGAGACTGCTGCTGCACAGTCTGCTGAGGCTGAGGTGTGTGATGGTGGTGGTGATGATGCTGCTGTTGCTGCTGCTGCTGTTGTTGTTGTTGCACCTGCAATAAAAGCTGCTGCTCTTCTGAATGGAAGCCATCTACAGCCTTTGACTGCATCAGCTTGTTCTCCCACAGCTAGTTTGGAAAAGGAAAAAAATATCTGTGTGTAACTTTTCCTCTACAGGATTTGTAACAATATAATGAAGTACACCAAAACTGAGTTCCCCTGTTTATTTTGTGAAAGAAGTCCAAAAAGCTTTCAGGCAGATATAGACAAAAGATAACTCCACAGAGCTAAGAACAGAGAACAGGAATCAAATGTCCCTTGTCAGTCCAAGATTAAGCTTTAACATTCTTTCTTTCAAGTGTGGAAGATTCACAACAACCCTGACAGAAGCATGAATTGAGATAAATTGGTAACTTTAAATAAGACTTCATGTTTTCCATTGCCTTCTATTCTTTCTCTCTTACCTCTTTAATCACAAAAATAATTGTTTATTACAGCTTTCCTCTGTAGGAGGAAAGCCATTTCTTCTTGGAAGTCATCAATAAAAGTTCCTTAAAGACTACTGCCTCCTACAACAGAAGCTACCAGTATTCTTAAGATAATGCCACTCCACAATAATTTACACAGTTTTCTACCACAATACCAAATTCAGCTTCTCCAGCCCTATGGGTTCTTTATGTCAGCTGACATGTCTCCAAAGCACAGACACAGATGCAAAAAAGTAGCTCTTGCAAAAGGAGCAACACAAAGTGCATCAAAGTCTGAAAGACTACAGGTACCCAGGACTCATGATTTCAAAATCTGCTTAGGGCTCCCTTCCTCCTCAATACTTCTTTTTCCTTGTTGTCCCTTTCCTCATTTTTTTCTGACATCATTTGCAGAACACATTTGTGACACAAATGCCAAAGCACTTTTTTCTAGGGCTCACTGTGTTTCTATCAAGACAGGTCATGGGAACAGTCTTCACCTGTTTCTGTCTAGTCAAATTCAAAATTTGTTTCCCATTCCATCCATTTTTTAATACTTCAGAAATATTGTAAATGTGGGACACATCACCGAAGAAGATGAGAGAAAAAGTCACCTAATTTCCCAGTTTCCTCTCTTTTCGCTGTTTTGCCTTTTTTTTTCTCACCTGTTTTTTCCTTTCCCTTTTGAAGGGCTTTTTTTACTCCTGAAGAATTTGAAGAAAGCCATAGGACACCCACTAGAGCTCAGGTTAATATCCTGCCTTTATTTTGGACTTTTGATTCAAACCCACTCCATGTAAAACAATTCTGAATCAGATCTCCAGGCAAGTGTGATGCATACAGTGCCATTTATTACATACCAACCCCCCAAATTACAATACTTTTGCAAACGACAAACCATATGTGCAAAAATCTGACAATCTATCCAACAATGCAACTCTTTTTCAGAAAGACAAAAACATCAAGCAGTGCAGGCATTTTTATTTTTCCTGCAGAGAAACACTAAGAACTTTCTGTCTATAAAATAAACGTATTTTTCCCTTTTTTAAAGATGCAGTGTTTTGGGCAAAGTAGCACTGCATTCAGATGACTGCTGTCAAATTAGGGAAAATAACAGGGTGAGCAGATCTGGCTATACAACAGGGCAATTCAAATTATATGGGTTACAGATATGCAGATTACAGTGCTTAATTAACTAAAAGTTAGTATTTCTACTGTGAACAACAATAGCCACATTTGGAAACTACCTGCTGTATTGGTCTATTAAAAAGAATGTTTAAGTTCAACTTACTGTTTTGAGTTCCATGAGAACTTGTTCATCCACTCCTTCATCCAGAAAAACTTCTCTGACATCATTAATGACATCTTCAATTACAGACCTGTACAATTTAGGCTTTAAAAGAACACAGTAACTAGTCAGCACTGTTTCAAAAAAAAAAAAAATCTGTCATTTTAGCATTAAAATCAGATCTCCCCTCACAAGAAATCACATTTCAGAATACACCACATGTTTCTGAGTGACTGAAATATCCAGACAGGTATTAAAGAAATATCCAGGAAGGAAGAACTGCTCAAACGAGGTGAAAAGGGAAGGGACTGCTCACGATATTCTGTGACATAACTACAGCACAGGAGTTACCAAGCCATGAAGAGTACAATTTAAAATAGAGAGATTGTTTTCCATTCAGTCAACATTTTCTGCTTGCAAGTGTAGATCCCAAACACGCAAAAATGCCTGGATGTGTGCAAAATGCATTAAAGAATGTTTAAATTTCCCAAGTATACTAAAGACAGGAAAATAAACTTCTTAGTGCTTACTAGCTCAACAGGCACCAAGTATGGCTCAGAATGATCTTGAACTGAAAAACAATGAAGGCTCAAAAACTGGAAGGATTCATGTGAATGTCCTGTTCTCCTTACATATTTGTTTTCAGAAATTCCTTAAGACAGGATATTAGGCTAGACAGACTTCTGTTTTCAATCACCACTTATGCTTTTAATTTCAAATTTTTCATGGGGAAATACTAAAAATATTCTTATCACACTGCTTTCACACCTAAACTATCAAAGAAAGTGATTTGTTAGTTCACTTTAGGCTGCCAAAAGAGGTCCTGAAGGTTCCATTCCAGCAGACACTCAAAAGCCATTTGGACATCATCCTGGGCTCTAGTTGGCCTTGCTTGCACAAGGGGGTTACAAGAAGACCTCTAGAGATCCCTTCCAACATCAATTATTTTGTGAATTTTAATGAAGGTGCAATTTAAAATAGAGAATGTAAACACTTAACATTATCAATTAAAGCACAAAATTTAATTCATACCACCACATGGGAACTGTACTATGCACATGCTGCACCTTTTAAATAGTAAAACTAGGACCTCTCTTTGTATATATGAACCTCAATGGGATTTTGGCTAGGCTTAAATATATGTGCTATCTAATTGCAAGGTAGCACTACAAGCCGTAAATTATGGTTGATCAGTCCTGCAGCCTGCAAACCACACATACTTCACTGCCCAAGGCAGCTCCTTGGGCTGCGAGTACATTGAATTTAAACTATCAGAAAGTAGCCACAGCTCTCTCTGAACTGTCACTCCCCTCCTCAGCCCCATTGCCTGACTCCCTTAAGCAGTAAAACATGAATGATGCTACACACATCTGATATGCTGTATACATGCAAAGCAATCATCCCAGGCCAGTGCAGTGGGTTTGGCACTCCAGGAAGGCTGTGCCCCCAACGCACACCCAGGAAATCTGCACCTAACACAAGCAGATAGTCCAGAGGTGTGAGAACTACACAAATTTACTTAACGCACTGAAGCATTTATTTTATGCGCAGACATTTTCTTAATGCATTCCAGAAGGGTTGAATTTGTTGCAGACATGCTAAAAAATGTATTTCACGTGTTATGGAATTTTTATGCCTAAATGATGGAATAATGTAGGGATGTAACGTAGCCCATGATTTACTAATCCAGGGGAAATCTGAGTGGTCAATAAGCAAAAAGTTGAATATCTTTTAGATGTAGGGGAAAAAAAAGGAAAATAAAACTTAAGAAAATGCATAAAGATTACAAGGGAATAAAATAACATATTTGTAACCTGGAAAAAAAACAGTCTGATGGCTGCTTGGTGCATTATATTCTTACTGCTTAAAGAAGCTCCACACTGGGGCATGCTCAAGTTTGGTTTTTTTTTAACAACCTCTGCCCCAGGCCTTCCACCGCAAAAAGAAAAGTGCAAAAATAACCAAATAAACCAAAAAATCCCAACAAAACCCAACATACCACTCTGTATTATTGATCACATTTTAGCTTTAAAACATGATTGCTGCTGCAAATCAAGTAGCTGAAATGTTATCATTCATCCTTTTGTTACTGTTCTTTCAAAAAAAAACCCCAAAAACCAAGAAACACAAAACCACTAAAAATTCAAGTAACAGAGTAAGTTTGCCATCCTTGACAACTACATTTACAGCACCTATGTCCACAGCTTCTCCAAAAGAAACAAAACATCCCATAGTGCATGCTCTCTTATCCAGGTTTGAAATACTGCATTAACTCAGCTTATAAACACTGAAACAGACTTTCAAAGCCAGACCTCTCTTGAGTGCTAGTATTTTAAATCTGTGTAGTAACTCAGAAATACCAAGCACCATTAGCAGGATTATTTTTCCACTTAATTAATAACAGATGCAAAAATACATTCTACTTAATAACATTAAGTCCTATTATGTCTATAATTAAACAAATTCCACGAAGCTTATACGATTCAACTAGCACGGAAATACTACTTAGGCTATTCCATATATTGTTCCTTATTACATTAAAAGCATCTGTTCCTTAATATCAAATCCACATTCTGCAAATAAACATACTTAACCTCAAGCATGTAAGTTACTTTATTTAAGTCAAGAGAATTACCTGTATGCCTCAAATTACAATTAAAATTCCTGCAGGATGGAGGGTGCATTTTTTCCTTTAATCCTCCTCTCCCCTATATTACCTATTAGGTCTAATTTTCTAATAAAACAGATTTTACACAAACAGGCCCTAATAAATTCCACCAACTTTGTCCTATCTCCACGGTCAGGTATTTTTGTAAGGTTTATTCACAAAGCCTTCTGAGTCTATAAAGCCCTATAAGAAAGACACCAACATTCAGATACAACAAACCGATTCCACAGCCCAGCAGCCTGCTTGGGAATTTCCTTTTTTCCCTAGGTAGGTAAGAGAAAAAATAAATTCACGCAGACACTGGTTTCTAGTGTCCAGCATTAGCTTAGCAAGACCTCAGAAAGGCAAGTTAAGACAACAGATGTTCACTCTGCCACTGCTGCCACAGGATCCCTCTGCATTACTTGCACAGCCCAAGCAAGCAGGTAAGTCCCCTCAAACAGGACAGTGCTGGGGGGGTGGAGTGAGCAGAGTGCTGTGTGCGTGGGTTAATCACACAGTAATAGATGATACATGGTGCACTCAGGGCTCTGTGCTTAGGAGGAAGAAAAGACAACAAAACATTTGCATGCTTATAATGAAACAGCGTCTGTCTGATTTTACCTATACACATTTATATAATACTCAGAAATACTCTTTCCAGATGAAGCTCTCTTTAGTACATTCCTACTGAACATCCAATCCAGGTGGAACATCTCCCACACTTGGGGCAGCAATGCCTTTAAGAGACATTCACAGTGGAATTCAGAAGAGTATCACAAAATGCTCTTTTCCTACCTCAAAAAAGGCATATCCAGTAAAATTACAAAACAGTTTTAAGTCCCAGACTTTAAAAGAAAGCACACTGTACTGTTTGCAACACAGACTAAGTGTTAGCTTTAGGCATTATTTATACGATACTGAAGCTGTTTATATAAGCCATCTAAGACTCTGAAGTTGAATGACAAAACAATTTGCATACACCGCTTACTCAAAAAATAAACACGGTAATACAATTACTGAATAAGTCTAAAGATGGGATAGTAGGTGTGCTTTCCAGTAAGTTTCTGCATTCAGTCAGAGAAAGCAATGAGAAAAAATTGGAAACTTTAAAGATGGCTATTAAAATAATTGTGCTTTCATCTGGTTTATATTAAAGTGTCTCCCTCATAAAGAGTACATTGCTGTAAACGTCAAGCTCTTTTAAGAGCAAAATACCCAAATCACTCTTCAATAAACACTGTTCCGAGCACTTACTACAGATTAAAGACGACAATTAAAATTCCTGATTTATTAGATATGACCACAAACACATAGAAGATATTTGGAATCCACTATTTCCCCCTCCAGGAACATAAGGGAATGATTATATTTTACTTTCTCTGTGCATCTTGAAAAGAAAACGCTTAAGTATGGTGACACTGCTACACAGACGCTCCAAATCGAGAAGCACCAGCGAGCTATTTTAAGAAACGCCACATGCCTTTGGGGGCTTACACTTCCTACATTCCTTCCGCTTCAAGGGTACAAAAACTGCAATCCTCTGTAATTATTATCACAACACTTGGGATTTCAGCAATTGGGGTTTCCAATAACCAGCACGTTATGGAGAGACAGACCCCTGCATACTTTGTAAATTTGACAACAGTCTGCCCCTGGTTGCTTCTGCAGCTCTCCTGAAACATTGCTCATCTTTCTCCCAGCCGAGCAGTTAGCGCTGTGAGCCGGCCACATGGAGCCAGCAGAGCACACCGTGAAGGTAACTACTTCTAGTCACAATTACATCAAAGATGTGCCTAAAAAGTAACTGATATAATCTACATTGAAAGCACTACAATTTGAGGGTTTTTTTATGTTGTTGTGGACTTTTACAGTCAGTTACCTTTATCACCCCTAAAATCTTATACTATACATAACTGTTAACGTCTAATATTTGTCCTTAATTAGAGAACAGATTTCTAGCAATTCAGATTTGATCACATGCTGATGTGATGCCACTGACACATTAGGCTCCAAGTCCAGCTTCCTAAACTCACGTGGTTGCAGTATTTCAAAATGTTCCTTCCTACTCATCTTTGGCAACTCTTGGGTAAGCTATGTACTTCTTGTTACTGAATGAGACCCAATTTAACAAATTTTTAAGATTTTACTAACCTAAGGCATACTTATCTGAATAAGGCTCATTTGAAGCTTGGCTTTCAATATTCCAAACATCGACACCTTTCAAAAGAACTTTCATTACAGAAATACAGTGAAAGAACACGAGTCTTAAGTCAAAAATATTTACAAGTTCCCTGGAGATTATTCAACGTATGTATTTTTCGCTATTCAGTACTACCTTGGTCAAGAGAGAGAAGCAAAGCCTCTAATTTACTACACAGAAATAAAACCTTTTCTTACAATAAAAACACAAATCAAGAAGTTTATAAACAGGACAACTAAGATTCAAATCACATTCGATATGAATCCTGCTGAGTAACTGGCCTCTGTGTAACAGCTGACTACTTTCCTAAATTTTCTGATACAAAAGCTGACAAAATACCAAATCAAAGACGTGTCCTTGTAATTACAAAAACCTAACTCACAAGCACATCTCTAACATTTCAGATTAGGAAAAGAAAACTAAGACACTTTGCATTTTCTTTTGTATATTCTGTAGTATACCAAATACTGTAATGAAACTGTAGTGAAAATTCCAAAACCACTGCTCTGCCTGGACTGCAATAAAATACTTGTACACCAGAAACACACATAAATCATTGAGCAGCATCTGCAGCCCACGACCCATGTATAAAACCTGTATATTAACCTCACTTTTGGGGAGACAGCTGTAGTCAGACCTCGGCAAAGTGCCACGAAATAAATACCACAGCTCTCCTTGACACATTGGGTAAGAACCGTTTAAATACTTCTTTCCCCACGCAGCAGAAAAGCTACTTTGAAGACTTTACAGGAGCACAGGAACGTGTGCGAGCTGCACGCCAAGGACAAAAAACCCCAAACCCTAAACAAACAAAAATCCCCACAGCAAAACCCAAAACCAACCAAGCAAAATAAATTTAAAAGAAAAAATAAAAATAAATTAAAAAAAAGCCCTAAGGAAAAGGTAAAACAGATTCAAATGCAGAAGCAGAAGAAAACTGTCTTTGTGCAAGGCGTAGAAGCAAAGGAAAGCCCATTTACAGGGGCTAGGAGACACCCTCGTCCCCGCAAAGCACCACCGCTCCGCAGCCCAGGGGACGGGGACGGGCGGCGCGGAGGGAAGGGAAGGCGGTGGGCAAGGCCGGTCGGGATCCGAGGGACAAGCCGCCCGTCTCCCAGCCTCCGCCGCGGACGCATGCACCTCCCAGCCCGCGCTCCGCGGCTCGCTCCCTATTTAAAGGCTGATGTGGTGTTTAAATGGAGAGGCGGTGACGTGGGGCTGGAAAGCACCTTCCCATCCTAGCAGAGTCTATATTAGAGAGCGGCAATAGCGCTATATAAACAGGGCAGCCACAGGGAGGAGGAACACAAGGAGCAGGGAGGCAGAAAGGCAGGGGGAAGCCATGATGGATCTGAGAGCCACAAACAAGGGGGCCGAGCCCGCCGCCGGGACGCCGGGTTTGTCTCCTCCAGCGCTTCGGGGCGGGGGTCGCGGCCGGGGGCGCGCCGGGGAA
>WEIU01007040.1:115166-196051 GCA_013389925.1 Aegithalos caudatus
CTCGCGCTGCATGCGGTCGCGGCCGGCGGGTGTTCCGTGGTCGCGCGCGGCACTGAAAAACGGAATCGTTTAGTTTGAAAAAAACCTGTGAGACCATGAAGTCCAGCCAATGACCGAACACCACCGTGTCAGCTAGACTAGGGCACTAAGTGTCGCGTCCAGTTTTTCCTTTAACACCTCCACGGACGTTGACTCCACCACCTTTGTGGCAGCCCATTCCAACGTTTATGTGAAGAAATTCACCTTGATGGCCAACCTCAACCTCCCCCGTTCTCCCATCCTAACGCTGATTGCCGGGCAGACGAGGCCAGTCCCCACCTGGATACCAGGTGGTTGTAGAGAGGAAAAACCTGAGCCTCCTTTTCTCCAGGATAAACAACCCCAGCTTCCTCAGCTGCTTCTCATCAGACTTGCGCTTCAGACCCTTCACCACTGTTGCTCCCCTTCTCTGGACAGGCTCCAGCACCTCAATGTCCCTGAACTTAGAGGCCCAGAACTGAAGACAGGATTCAAGGTGCAGCCTCACCAGTATCAAGCAGAGGGAGAAAATCAATGCCCTGGTCCTGCTGGCCACACTGTTGCTGATACAGGCCAAGGCATCAGCCTTCTTGACCACCTGGGCACACGCTGACTCACGTTCAGCTGCTGTTGACCAGGGCTGGCCTGTGGTGGCCACGCCAGGGCAGAATGCTGGGAGAAGGGCTGGCAGCCCTCAAAGAGGAGATGGCTCAGGCCCTGATGTCCATGCTGCTGGTCACAACTGGTGCCAGGCTCTGCAGAAATCAACACGCCTCACCTCAGTCCCCAGAAGGTTGCTCCAAGGCAGTTAAAAACTGCAAGTAATCACTACAAGGCAGAAATGGCTCTTCTGGGCCCACAGGAAAGGGGCATTGTGAGCACTGGTGCCTTCCCTCAGAAGCAGTTGATTAAAGGCTGCCCAGGCCTAGGTGCCACTGCTGTAGGCAGTGTGCCACCACCTGGGCTGGTAGCTGAGGCTGGAGCTGGCCAGGAAGAGGGAGGCTGCACAACCTAAGAATTTACAGGTGTCCTTCATCAGGGCCTCATCAAGGCCCACAGGTGCTAACTGATCTGCAATGTTGCTGCTTTTAACAGTTCTTCATGGAGTCAGCGGCAACAGGACCTCCCATCTGTGCAAAAGGTTGTCAGAGGTCTGCAAGCTGGCTTAACTTCCATTTTTCCCTCTATCCATATGGTAACATATGAGAGGCATGTAATATGGAAAAATCTTCTCAAATCTGAGTGTTGCTCCAGTGTTAACCACTCCTGCCTTTGCTCAGTCCTTAGCACAACTTCTGAACTCCACTTGTCCCTTCGATCACCACCAATAACTCAACCTTTGTGAAACCCACTCAAGCGTAGATGAAAAATAACACTGAACCCTGACTTGGCATACACAAGGCATAGTAGGTTACATCTCTTCAACAATTGTGGTGCTGTAAACGACATTTGTTATCTTACCTCCAGCCTGAAGTCCTCTCTGTTAAGTAGCCCTAGTAACAAGTTCAGGAACTCCTGTCTGGTATCTTTTGATGGGGAGGAGTTTGTTGTGGGTATAGTGGGTACAGCAGGCCTTCCTCTCTTGTTCCTCAAAATCTTTCATTTCTACAGTAACACACACTACCTTCCCTGCTAGAGTGCAGATTTTTTGTTTAGGGACATGACTGGTTGGTTCAGGGTGGGTCTGCTAAGTAAGTCAGTATTCACTGTGCACATTGCTGGAGCCCTGGCCAAAAAAAACAGCATAGTTTACAAAGTTCTATCATTCTCACCTGTCCAACCTCACCTTTTTGCTGGAGTTTTCCACCTGCATAGCACAGCCAACAGGACTGAAGATCTGCCCATTCAGAAGCCCTAATTAATGGTCTGATGAATGAATTACTGGGATAGATTGAGATGCCGGTGTTACTTGACTTCTGATGCCTCCGATAGGAAGGTAGCAGTCTCTTGCAAAAAGTTTGTACTTGACTGTGAAACAAAACTGCTGAAATGACTGGCATGTGTTAGCAGGAAGGAATCAGGTTGCCATTCATACCCTTTTCTTTTCAAAACAAAGCTTTGCATGGCTAAAGTTTCCTACCCTGGAACCCCCTCCCAGTTTTTCAGAATGGCTTACTAAATAGTTATGAAATTTAACATGTGGGCATGTTAGCAGTACTACTTCAATCTGGTGTCATGCTCCTTTCCACATTTCATCAGACTGTCTTCCCAGAAGGCAAGATCTGTGTGCACAGCCCTCACATTTTCTCCACACTAATATCTAGTTTTAGCACAGCACAGCACTGCAAACCCGAGTGCCTCTGAAGAACATTGCTGTGAACAAAATCAAGCCCTCATGAGAAATGCCCCATTGAGTCAGACTAATGATCCATTTAATTCATGGCAATTCAGCTGCTGCTTGGGGAGTCAGGCGGGTTGGCCACTTCCTGAAGTCTGTTCACCCTGGCTGCCTGCTGTATGGATGTTAGGGGATTCTACTTCAGTTAGCATTTTGTTACCTGGAATAACATACATGCTTGTGTATAGTGCAGAAGCAACACTGATAGTCTGGGGAGCATCAGAAGGCATAAGCTACATAACAGCATTGCTTTTATAGTTATCTGTATTTATCTGCCAACATTCTCCTTTGCTGGGCAAGCATGAATCTTTCTGAGTTACCCTATCTGTCATCTTTCTCCCTGAGGTTTCTACCACTGACAACTCAGAGTGGCTTTATGGGGTTTAGCAATAACATCAGCTGTACTGTTGGGTGGGCACTTCTATTTTTGCTGTCCTTGAGCCCCATAGTGAAGATGGACATTACATCAAGAGCAAAGATAATGACATTTGGGTAAGCTTTCTCCTTCAATGCAAAAATTGTGCCAAATATGGGATAGTGTAGTGAAAAACCAATTTGTGCTCAAGATCAAAAGCTGATCCTTGGTGTGTTAGAGAAGGAAATAATATAGAAAAGTTCCCACTCAATCCTATACACAGTCATATTTCTTTCTTCACCAAATGTTTGAGACAATGACAAACCATCTTTTACAGCAAACAGTTTGCACTCAGAGACACACAGTCTACATTGAGTACCCCGAATGATTCCTGTCCTGTTCAGAAGCATCCCTTTCTTCTCCTCGGCAGGCAAAGTTACCACTGCAACAGTAGCTAAATGAACACAGAAGGATATGGGGATATCTGTAGTTAATCTTCTTTGTAGTCCATCATGGAACTACTTTTTTAGAATAGAGATTTTTGAACTTTTAAGTAGGAAGCTCGCAGGGGGTGGCGAAGGAAGAAATACATTTTCTTTGGTATGATTTTTGGGTTGACCACCCTTCCATTTTTGAGTTCTTGGCAAGTACTAATGGGTTGTTCTACACAGCATCTTTCAAGAAGACATTTGCAAAAGGATAACTGATATATAAGTATTTGCTAATGGGGGAGGAATGGGACACAACTGAATCTAGAAAGTCAAAGATGCAAAGTATCTGTGATTGCCACAGAAAACCACCAGCTAGCAACTGAGCTGGAAGAAAGAACCACAAAACCTTGATGCTGAGTTAAAACACATTAATTGTAAATGGCAATCTTAGTTTCTATTTTTCTCTGTTTAGTTGTTTCTTTAACTGAGGGGTTTTTGTTGTTAATAAAAAAAAAAAAATCTGAAACTTCTTCCCCCAAAAGAGAACAGATCATGAGTATGCTTCATCTCCTATACCTGGAGAAATCACTACCAGAGCAGTATCAGCATGCAGTCATTTTTCTTTGAAAAAAATTTCTGATCATACAGTGAAGAAAAGAGTACTTAGTATCAGGTGTTGCTGACAACAGTGGTTTTTAATTTCCTAGTTCTTGAAACAAAACAAAACTTGCTTTGTTGATGACTTATGATTATGTCTACTAGTTCCCCTTTCCTCTAAGGGGGGTGGTCAAGCAAGGAAAACAAAAATTGGTCTTAACTATATTACAGGATGATGGAATAATGCTCACCATCAGCATGCCTTCCAGAGTCATCATCATTGTCTTGTCCACATTACCACTCTGCTCTTGTACTGGTGAAGTCTCCTGCTTCAGGCATGAAGACAACACACAATTTTCACCCAGTATATTTATTACACTCTTACCTTAAAAACAAGCTAAGTTGAACACTTCTCAGGAGGCTTTAGCAACACACTAGTATTATTAGTAAGTAAACCTCTGAAATGGCATGTTTCCAGAAGAATGAGATACATATTTTAACTTCAGATTGCAATAGCATGTGTTAAAGAATAAACCAGGAACATACACAGAACTAAGGCAGTCTAAAAAAGGTTCTTAAGGGAAAATGCTTTTTGAAGTTATGTTCACACATTGTGAACATAACTTGAGATTGGAACTTATTTTCTCCTCTAAGTCTCTCACTGCTTCCATTTACTCTACCAAAGAGAGAATATAACCTTAAATAAAATGTGAGAAATTTTGTTTGTGAGGGGTGGGGTTTTTTGTTATTTTTGTTTCTTTGGGGTTTTTAAGTGTCCATACAGAGCTAAAAACAAAAATAAGTGGCCCAAGACACAGTCCAAAATGTTGGGCATAGGCAGAAGTTAAAAGCAGACAAATCGTAATGAAGCTTTTCTGGATGCAATGAGCCCTCAAGAGTCAGAAGGGAGGCTGACACATACCAAAACTAATGTGATACGACTTTCAGTGTTCAGGTATTGAATAAAAATTCCCTAATTAAATGGTATAAAACATATATATTAATTGACATTCTCCTAACAGCCTGCTCACCATGATCCAGTAGCTGGATGCCAAAACCAATAATCATCTCCCTCTTTCCTTCAGCAATAGGTTTTCCAAAAAGTTACTTTTAGCAAGGCAGAAATGGAATAGCTCATATCTCTCTTATTGCAAGGCACCTCTAGTCTTCTAGCTGGATTGCTCTCATATCTAGAATTTGAAGCACAGCAACATGCTTTACCAAAGCACCCTAGCATCAATTTTAAGGGTCTGGTATATATACAGAGAGCTCCTTACCGCCCACAGAGAGCTAAACCTTCTCATCCTACAGCATTGTATTTTGCATCTTATGATCTTGCAGAGGGCAGATGATATTTCTGTGAAGTTTCATCTTTGAAGTGCTAAAGCAGGGAAGGCCTTCAAGAAAGCTGAAAAAGTCCCTAAAATTCTGAAGGCTAGTGCTGCTCTGAAAGGGTGTGAGTTAAAGGAGGGCCTCTGAGTTACACATTAAGCTTCTATTTCTTTATTAGATTTGTAGAGTATCAGGCCTGGTCTGCTCTTACCAAGTACTTACTGAAGCAAAATAGGAAATAGGAATATTTTTTTTTCTTTAATATAGACTGTTTACTGTCCAAATACTTTTTTTTTTATATATAACAGTTTATATTTACCCTTTTCTCATTAGGGCATGTCTAAACTGGACAATAAAATTATGTACTTAATTATCCAGTCAGAGCCACATAGCTGCCCATTTAAGCAATCTTCCCTGCCCCTAGCAAAATACCCGAGTTGCAACTTCACAGAAGACTCCGTGATCAGGTGACCAGCTGCTGTTCTTTGCTGTGGCTCCTTCTGTCTCCGTCTGTTCTCAACACATCTCTCCCCGCTTCAAAGGCTGAAGAGCAGAACCACAAAGGCCAGGGAAGCAATCAGAGATTGTCTTCCAAAGCTGCCACTAACAACCGCTCAACCCTCTCCTGTCAATGCCGGGATTTCTCTTCTAGCAGAATCACAGTTCCCTATCTGACTTACACACAAACTCCATGTCAGGTTTTACAAAACTATTCTTTTTCTAGGACCACTCGTGCCTCCTCTGCTTAGGAAATTGACTTTCCTCAAGGAATCATTTCACACCTGTGCACGTGGTCTTTGTAACAGCTGTTTCTAGTAAATGATCAGCTACAGCTGGAGGAGACAAGTAGGTCTTTTCCAGGCTCTTGCTATATGCTACATTTATTTTACACCTTAGCAGAGGTTTTTGCCATCGTGGATTTTGTGGAGCAGAGATTGGGGTTATTTTTCATGTTTCTCATTGAGAAAACTACACTTAATTTGCAAAGGCAAAGCTTAATTGAGACACCGACTCAGTTTTTCTCACGACCCCCAAGTATTCAGTGATAATGAGGATTTCAGGCTATTTGTACTTCCTTCCCATACCACTGTGTGCTCCTTCTGTCTCTGTGCTACCATGCTCTGCTTTTGCCAGTTCCTTCCTGTGCCTTTTTTTTTTTTTTTTTTTTTTTTTTTTTTTTTTTTTTTTTTTTTTTTTTTTTTTCTCCTGTGCTGGCTAATTTTTAACCTGGATCAGTTTCCTGATCTGGTTCATAGGGCAGCCGTACAAAAGATGTGTTAATGCAACTGAAAGAGCTGACAGGAGTAGAAATAAGTGACCAGAAGAGGAAATGCTTCAAAACAACATTGTTGCCAAATGCTTTGTCATGTAGAAAAGTCTCTAGGCTTCCTTTTATTGAATAAGAATTGGCCATTACTAAAATTCACACCCCACTTGCTGTAATCAAACTCTCATGCTTGTAGCAGGAAGATTACTGGTCTTAGAGCATAGACCACCCCTTCATTTTTCACGTGTGCATGTTTGACATAATGCTGAAGTCTCCACAAACTGAATGATTCATATTTTGATTGCAGAGTACCGATGCTTAAATAGCTAAAAAAAGTCCCTAAAATTCTGAAGGTTAGAGCTTCTCTGAAAGGGTGTGAGGTAAAGGGGTGTCTCTGAGTTACACATTCTGCATTAGTACCTTGCTGAAGTGCTTTTAAAGTAGTAATATTATTCACTCAGACTGTAACTGTTATGAATCACAGCTACTCAGCTGTGATGATGTTTCAGCAACAGCCAAAGTATTGCTGAATCTGATCTGTGAAACCAAACAACAAAGGAGTCACATAAAAGAAAGCCAGACTTAAAATACCAATTAGTCCTCATATGCAATGTTCTCCTTTACTGATGCAAAGCAGAGCTGTACGTAACATGCTGATAAATGTTTTTACTGATTACTGCCATATATTCCAGCCACAGCTATGATGTGCAGAGGTCTACAACAGAACTGAATTAACTTTAGCAAAGTTATCCCTAATATATACAAGCATCAGAGGATGAAATATCCGTAGAAAAAAATTTAGAGTGACCTATATAGTGTGCTGTTGGAAGACTTCCATACCTCAGGCTGCATGTGGTGACCTAAGATAGAGTAATTCACCTGGGTACACCAGAATACAGATAGGCAGTGTGTAACTATGGCATGGTGCTGGTCTGTGTGAGTGATAACTCTGTGATTCCTTTGGGAGTGTGTGTGTTTGTGTAGCCTCAGCTTCCCTGGCACAGCTGGCACAGTGGGAGACAGTGCACAGGCTTCTGCCACCAAGCAGAGATGTGCTGTGATGTACTTTACCCAGTGGTTTTTCCTTCAGCCACATGTTCACGTCTGCTAAAAATGCTTTTGTGCAAGGCAGGTTTGTTCCCTCTCAGGTGCTCACTGCCTCCCACTTAACACTTCTGGTCCTTTGTGCCCAGGTGAGTGGCTTTGCAATCCACACCAGCTTCTGGGTTGCTGAGAATTTCACAGAATTAAGGGCAAGGAGTCTACAGCTTTCATGGAAAAAACATAGGTGTGCCCTACAGTTTGCAGCCTGTTCAGAGGTGATCCTATGTCCCCTCTGGGACCCAGCATGAGAGGCATCAGACAGACAAGCAGAATATTTTTTTTTTTTTCCCCTCTCCTTTTTCTTCCTTTGATGAGTCCTAGGGTTACTTTTCACAGGATTGGGTGGAATTTACAGAAAACAACTTCAGTTCAGTTTTGGCTGAATTCAGTCTTCCCACTGAGGAACAGTGAACATAAACTCAGCTGGAACCAGCCTATTGCTTATGAGTAGTTAATGTGGAGTTCTCATTCTGAGGCAAATTATCTAACTGCAAAGCTGCATTAGTGTGAGAACTGCTGGGCAGCTGGAGTCCTGGCTTTAAGAGAAAGGAAAACAGCAGGAATGAGCCAGCCCTGTTCATCCTGTAGTGGAGCTATAGGACCCTAGGCATTTATTGTCATTCCTAACCCATTTCCAGAGCTCCTCTCTGCTCCAGTCTTCATGGTAATTGATATATAACCTGGGAGTCTTTGGCATACCAAGATTTTGACAACTGCAAATGTGTTAAAAAATGGGAAGCTGCACTTATAGACAGGAACTCACATTTTTCCTCAGCTGCTTCCTACTCCCAGCCTTGCTGCTTTGGACAAAAGGGAGTTTTTCCATCTTAAGCATCGTCTTCCACTACTGATTTTCCTAGATTTACAATGTGGCCTACTGACATCAGCCATGTTATTTCTCTCACAGAGACTTTGGTCAGATTAGTGGTCAGTGTGGCTGTGTCTCTGTTGAAAGAAAGTATTTCTAGTGAGGCATCCCATCACATCTGCAATACCTGCACTATTTTATGGTATGAGCAGAACACCTGCTGAGCAGAAAACAGAACTTCTAGTTCATAGAGTTTTCAGATAGCTGCATTTTTGCTGGAGAGGATGACCCATGCTCTGACCCAATCTGTTCATATGCAGGCACAGTGTTAGAGTTACAGGGTCAGGATTCAATGCTGCCTTTATTGGATGTAGTCTGTAGGCACAAGGGATGATTTTTCCCAAGAGGTTCTAGTTGTCACTGCAGCCAGCCCTTGGTAGTCTGTACACTGAGCTCAGCTGGACTCAGCTCCCAGGAAAGTTTTGCACTGGCCAGCTGTTAAGGAGGTGCTTATGGGTATCATGGCATGTGAAGCAATTGGGAGTACCTTCACAGCCAAAGTGATAAGGTCTCTATCCACATCATCTGAACAGTTAAGTAAACATATGAGTGGTCAAAGCAAGTCCCTTGCCCTGCCATCCCCTGCCTAAGGCTGGGGATGAAGTTGGAGGATGGAACCAAATGGTGTAGAACTAGAAAGATGCTTTGTTTTAGACCTCACAAAGCAAGATGACCAGCAGTAGTGTCTGAACTGTGCAGCTTATTATTCTCTTTCCATTACTGTAGACTTCTGCTGCCAATGTTCCTGTTCCTCCTGCCCACTTTCTAGCTATGGCTTTCAAGATAAAATTCACATCTCTTTCTGAATGGTGTGTCAGGCTATGAAGTGCTATGCTGGTATCAGTGTAAATTGCAAAAGAATGAAGGGCACAGAGCAGGCATACTCAAGGTTAGTTACTCTGCAAATGCTGTAAGTCTGCTAAGGACTTTGAAGGGATAAGAAGTTCTGGGTTGGGGAAGCAATGGAGGGACCTTAGATCTGCATTCAGCTGGGGCTCTACCATTCCAAGGCAGCCATTTAATGTTGTCTGTTTTCCTATCATCTTAGAGGTACAGTCCTTTAATTAACTCTTCAGATAGCTTGATTTCTTAATGTTTGAAAAGGACTATGTAATATTTAAATGGAAGGTGATAGCAAAGAACAAAGTGATATCCTAAAATATATAGGACACGTTTTTTAGCATCATGTCCCCTGAAGTGTGTTTTCGTAGCTCCTAGGTGGAGCTCCTACATGTGGCTGACTCGAATCCAAACATTCAGACCCAATTGCA
Source organism: Aegithalos caudatus (assembly GCA_013389925.1). NCBI lineage: Eukaryota > Metazoa > Chordata > Aves > Passeriformes > Aegithalidae > Aegithalos > Aegithalos caudatus. The sequence continues at coordinate 124,748 of WEIU01007040.1, forward strand.
AAATGTAACCAGCCTGAATTGCCACCGATTTTACCAAAAATCTTCCACTGTTCCCACATGAATGTGAAATGGAATCTCTCTCTTAGGTAGACTACTACTAGTAGTAGTAGTAGTAGTAGAATTTTTTGTATAGGAGAATCCAGACATAATGGGGCATTTTTACTACACTTAAGGAGTAGACTTATATCAGGAAGGCAACTGTAAGGAACTCTGATCATAGCTGCACTGTGAATGTTTCTTTTCCAAGCTGAAAGTAGAAGAGGTAGCCACAAGAGGGAGGCAGAACTCCTATGGCAGTATAGTAACCCCAGAAAAAAAAAAAAAATAAAAAAAAAATCAGAGAAATACACTTTCAAATTTTTGTTCTTTGAGCTAAAACTGTCCAGTAGACCTTGCATTGAGAACAATGATTGTTGGCTGTAACTCCTATGAATGTGGATTCAATGCATGGTAAATACTAATGGTTAATGTAAGCTGAAAATTAGTAAATAATAAACTGTAAAATGGTTGACTTACTGTTGAACTGAGCTCAGAGCAGTACTCTGAACATTCCTTATGATAAGTATCTGATTTTATTTGGCCAAGAGAAGTGTCTAGCTCAAGGAATGGTTTTGACAAAAACAACAGACTGAAGTGGGTCTCAGTGACTTTGAGAAAAGTGGCAAGATGTATGAAATGACACATGGCTTACTGAACTTTGAAAGAACACAGAGAATCATAGCAGAGGACTCTACATACGTCAGACCTTATACTTCTTTTGCAAAGAAACATTCTGATCACATGAAGATAGCACCCCTTTCATGTAATCCTGGTTTCAGTGGTCAAAGAAGAGACCACCAGCAGAGGCTTCAATCCTCAATTACTTTGTTTCAGGATGGATTTGTTCAAATGCTGGACCATCTTCCATATTATGTTAGTACGACTCCAAACTGTTATGTGGCTCAAGCTCTAGGCGTGCTCCATTTCCTTTGCAGTCTGTTGTTCAATCTGCATGATCAACTGAAGTAATCTCTTTTCTGTATGTACTCCCATTACTTCTAATTTATGTTGTCCTTTATGCCTTTCAAAATATTCCCTTTCCTGTTCTGAATTCAAGACCTCTGATTTATCAGAATATACAGCACATATGACTTCAATTTCACAGTGAAAATGTGGATATGATGTTTCATCTTAACATTTATTTAAATTTTCATGTAGTTTAAACAAAACATGACATCCCGTTTCAACTGATGTAAAGGAAAAAAATAAACCACTTCTACAAAGTTAGCCAGTGTATAGACTTATTTTACAAAATAAGAAGGTAGGAACATATTACAAAATAACAATTAAACCAATCAATGTCAATAGTGCAAAGAATGAACTGCAAGTATGAAATGGAGAAAGAGGGAGGGAGGGTAGGATGGATGGCTGAATGTATGAGGGGTGGCTGGCTGACTGAACAAAACAGGAACATAGGAACAGCTGTACATGTTATCACACACAATTTTGTATCTTGGATATGCTGTGATGTAGATTTAACTTTAGTGGCTAAGAGGCTAAGTACTTCATCTAGAAGTGATCTCTGTGTGCTGCAAGTTCTTGTGCTGCTCAGTTCTAGAGATTACTACAGCTATGCACAGAAACTGCTAAGAGTCACTGAAAGAAATTTTTCACTATCTGGAACACAGATGACCTTATCAAGGACTTGATGAGTACACTGAAGGGCCTAGGAAATTACTGAGAATTTTATGCAAGCAAAAGAGCAAACACCTCCAGGCTGAACTTTATACACCTTTTCCACCTGCTTTCATGCTCTTTTGCATGCAATTGCTCTCTATCCTGGGAGGTGACTGTTCAAGAGGGAGTTTTAGCAGCTACTAAATAATTCAGACAGGTATTGCACATCCTATGAAGTAACTGTCAGCCAGCAACCCACCAGAGAAGGAAAATTATTTCTGCACTGTTTGTAATGATACTGCTATATCTGACTCCTTCATAGGATGACTAAATTTAAATCTAAATAATATAAAGAACAAAAATAAAATCAGTCAGTTTTAGTATTTCTCACCTGAATTCACCCATTTTCCTTTTATAGCAGAGTGTCCATAGTTAATAAATATAAGAGACATTAACTAAAATAAGCTCAGCTGCCTGGAGATATTCTTCATCTTTCCCCCTTGTGATTAAAGACACTTTATGTTTCTAGGCAAAATTTCATACAATACCTCAAGTCTTACCACAGTACAAATATTAAAACCGTAATGAGAAATAGAAAGGGGACTGAAAGTGAGAATCACTTCAGGGAGTAAGCATCTGCTTACCTTGAAGGCACATTTCCTGCATGGAGCGTTTGAGTACTACAAAGTTTTCAAATACACCGAAAGACAGTGACTGCATCTTTCTCAAAAGTAGTAATCTGAAACTAGTCAGAGAGATTTTTCTGTATGATAAAAAAAATCATCCCCACTACAGGCACTGCTTGTATCTAAAGTTCTGCTACTTTCAAACTCATAAACTTCTCAGAACTCTTCCCTTCACTCCAATCCAGTCTGTTCAAATTACTACTATGCTCACATGGATGAAGAGTATATGTACATAAAGTACATATTTGGCAGTGTGTAACACTGAAAAATTGGAACTATTTAATCAATAAAAAACAGTGGAGACCTCAGTAAGGACACTTAGGATCCCAGTGTTTAAATTCTCAATGCTTGTAATGGTTCTGGACTGAAAAAAGAATTGAGACAGCTGGTGATACCAGCAACAGACTTTCTAAAGATTTTGGTTATTAGCACTCTTGAAAAATCAAACTACTTATTCCAGTCCTTAGGAACTAAAGAAATAAGACCTTTTGAAACTTTGGCTGAGGTATTCATCCTAAATTCTTTCTTATTGGTATTCATCCTAAATTCATCCTAAATTCTATGATTTTGAAAATTCATTGGTAGGTAAATCTAAAAACACTCTCCGGAGATGAGAATGGAATAAAACAGCTTTCCTATAAACCAGAACACTTTTCCAGTTTTGCCTGCATAAATTCATGATGAAGGGAAGAAATTCTTCTGTGTATAACTACACTAGAAAGATGAGAGTCAGGTTTTGTCATTCATTGATTCTGAATTAAAAAAAAAAAAATTCAGTGATGAAGTGGTAAAGAAATTAAGTAAATCCATAAAGCTCCGCTATGTTTATCTTTCAGCCACTGGAACATAAACTGTTCTGTGGCACAAGTATGATAGAGGCTGAATAGTTTAACAATTCATGGAAATAGTGATGGAAAACTATATTCCTTTTATTTTTTCCCCTCTTAAGGTGTACAACATAACTTTGCTAACCTGTATTACATATTTGTATTTCTATGACCTGAGAGGCAATAGGCAAAAAAAAAAAATAAAAATCAGACACTAAGCCTGCAGGTCAGAGTAGAAAACCTCCATCTCTTTCACAAAACATTCTCACATTTCCTCAGTAACATCTCAGCACTGCTTCAGCTTAGGGTTTTTTTTTATTTCTTGATGGTGGGATTTCAGAAACTGTACATTAGGAGCTGCAGTAAAAAGCAGAAAGACCACCCAGAAATTCTTTGACTGCCTTTGAACAGGAGTGAATTTTGTAGAGGTGTTGCCATGCAATGCATCCCAGCCAATCTGTGCCAGAGCTGAGCATCAGTCACAAATTCAGCCCTGTGCTCTCAGATATTTCACAACCTATACATATTATCATTAATAATATCAGAAATTTTAATTCATTGATCTCAGAATTCTTTATAAAAGTTAATAGCATTCTTTCAGAGAGATGTTGCAAATGCTTAGTATTAACTGGTGTGCTCCAAGGAGCATCCTGGGCCCAGAAAGGCTACTTGCAATGGAGTATTACAAGCTTGTGAGTCCTAGAAGGACTGAGACTTCACATATTTGAAAGTGCTGTATCTGTGTAGGTATGTGTCACTAGGGTGATGCAAGATTGAAATGTAGGTGCATATAAAAAAGGCATTTATAAGTTCCCTAGAATTTATTTTAAATTCTGCCACTACCAGTTTCAGACTCAATGAAATTAATTTCATTATTTATTTGGGATTTTAATATTCTAGTAACTTTTATAGGAGTCACAGTGAAAGTAGTAAATCAAGAGTGTATTATTTTCTGATATTAAATGTAGAATGAAATAAACTTATAAAACCCCTTTCATTTTAATTATGATTTTAAATTACATTGCCAAGGTTTTCCAAATGTGTATTTTATAGTCAGTAGTAACCTTTCAAAAGATAAATGATTTAATAAATTACTTACTTTACATTTAACATTATGAGACAAAATATTATACAAGCCATAGAAACAACTAAAATGGGTACTTTTAACACTGTTTTCACTGAAAATATGTGTAAATGAGTGATTTATGTCTTCTGCATTTTTATTTATTAAGACTTGCTATTACTTCCAGTTTAGTGGGGATAAAAAAATCTCCATGATAGAAGCTTCTTAATTTTCAAAAGAGATTTTGGAGCCCAGTTAATGGGAGTGTTATAAAGATACAAGTTACTTATAAGGTAGGTTCAAGATAGAACATGAAAATAATATTGTGCTGGACAGACTTCAAAGGATTTTCAGAAAAACAAACAACATTGTCTGTTAAAGTAATTGTGTTCTGACATTTTCAATAACCATTTTCCATTTTACCCATCCAAGAAAACATACAAAAAAACCCCAAACCCAAAACTAAACCCCCATGTTTTTCCCTTAAATACCTTTCTAGGCAGGAATGATCTAATCTCAGCAAAGTCCCTCTGGTACCTCCACTATTGTAACACACATTCCCTATTGCTAGCAGCCACGACCATGTTCAGTCAAGATAGCAGAATGGCTCAGACTACAAAGTAAAAATTTTAAGAAATTGCAGAGGCTTTCTTGTAAGCTGTGCAAACCCCGTGAAAATGTGCACAGTGACATTGGAGGGATGAGACAGGAAGGGCTGAACTGAGGAACAGCTCTGTCATCAGCTCTCCTGTCTGTAGTTCATCTACTTAAACACAGAGACCGTTCTCTTTGTTTAACATGCAGAGGGTGTTGATTCTCCAGAATGATGCTCAGGATTTTCATTCTGTGGACCATTTCAGGAAAGAGATTTTATGTAATTTTTCACTTGATTCTCCCTGAATTTCATTTGGCAGTTCAGAAGGAAGCAATTCAGTCTGGCCAAACGAAAAGGCATTTAAACAAAATGCTTAATGTGGGAGGGCAAGGTTATGAGACAAAGGCTATTTTCTGGTGTGGCTGCAATGGCTGCCAGACCATACTTGAGTGCAGAACCTACATGGTGAAAAGGCAGAAAAGGCAGGCTGGACTGTACATTTGTACTTACACCATTCCAGCAAAAGCCTGTGGATCCCCTCCAAACAAACTACTGACCACATTCTTCTTAAAGTACGGATCATCACAAAGAAAAAAAAAAATTATACTCTTCAGAGCATTATTTTGAAAGTAGTAGTCCCTAATTTTATAAAAGAAAAATACCCAACCCTTGCAAGTACTTTCTTCCAGGTCTGTTCATCTGACCACCCCTCTTGGGACTTGCAGACTGATCTTCCTTTACTGTGTAGCACATTCATTGACATTTGCAGTACTCTTTCCCTTCAGATCCTCATTCAAGCTTTTTTTCTGCTCTATTTCGACCTGGTAGAAGAAAAAAAGGAAGAAAATTTGTAATGAGAAAGGAAAACAAATTTTTCACAAATCTTCCTCAGTGGTGGTTCTTGTGCTCAGGTGAAGAAACTCTTGGTGAACTGAGAGGGTTGTGAGGAAATATAGACTGAAGATCAGGGAAAATTGGATTTTATTTACTATAAGGATTTTCAGTCTAATATAAGCAGTTCTACAATTCAGCAGTGTCATGAAATAATTTCCAGAAGAGATAATGTCATGCAGAGAGCTCAGACGATTTTATATTCATTACCATTCCCAGCTGTACTCTGAATACAAACCCAGAACCAAATCTGCAGATGATAGGTGGCCTCCTATGTGACAGCAGAAAACCAGCCTTAATTATAAATTCTGCCAAGACTGATATATAAAGCAAAGAGATTTTTTAAGTGATCTTGAGTTTGAAGGAACCCAGAAGGATCATCAAATCCAACTTCCTGCTTCTTGAAGCAGTTCCTTACACTACCCCAAATATCATGACACTTCCTGCTGTCCTCAGGCTCAGAAGTGCTTTGGCCTACAGATACCAATTTGTACCACATCTCTGAAAACTCAGGATAAATCCAATGTTTTAATTCTTAAAAGGGATACTTAGGAAGATCAAATACCATCTCCAGCGAATTTAAGAAACTACTAAAGTACAATTACAATTACCAGTAAAAATATTTGTCTTGAGAGTCTTTTCAGAACCTCGTATCATTGTTCTCAAAGAAGGCAAGGCAGGATGCCAATTTCTCTGCTGAGTATTCAGCTAAGATGCAAATTTCCTGAGATATTTTGACAGGTATATACATAGTGCACTTTCCTATCTGCTCCTCTCCTTAGGGCAGGCAGGAGGAAGAAATATTTAAGTGAAGAAACAATGTGGTTCTTTTGTCTGCAGTAGGACTCCCACGGTAGCACTCCCACTATGAAGAGCAGCAAAACTCCCTGTTCAAACTCTCCATATCAGCTAATCCCCAGGAGCTGGCTTTGTGCACGCTCTTCCACAGGCAACTGCCAGCAAATTTATTCCATCTTTGCTGGGGGATAATCCACTGCTTATTTGCAATGAATCAATAGCTGCACATGGGTAGCTACTGCACACAGCCTGGCATGTGCCAAATTCCACCCCTTTTGTGCATGGTATTTTATTTGTCTGCCTATACTTTTCAAGACAACGAAGCCTGCAAAGTGACCAGGGTGATTGGCACTGCTCAGTTTTACCTTGTAACTGTAGTGTGCTGAATAGTTGACCCACTTCCTCACATCGGTCTTGTCCTCCACAGAGATGGACCGAACAGTGGCTTTGGACGCAGAAGTGGTGGGCATGTCGAATTCCACATCGACATAGCGGACAAAACTGGAAGGCACTTCCCGATCAGAGCCAAGCTCTAGGTGACAGAAAAAGCAGTGAGGATGGCCAGAAGCTGGAAAAAGAGAGTAAACAGTCATGAGAGTTGTGTCAGATGAATCAAAACACAACACCTAGGAGAAAGCAGCATCACAAAGCTGCAGGAAACTGAGAATCTCCCTAGGTGAACTAGTTCATAGCAAGTGTCTTACCTGCTTCAATGTGGTTGAAGTTACCAAAGGAATTAAACAAAATGCAAAGAGGATTGCTAATCACTCCAGTTTGCTTTTAGTGGGAGAAAATATAAGAAGTAAATCAAGCACAGTAGGGTAAAGGTATTTGTCCTTTTTTGATTCCCTCATTGTTTGTCACATTCTAAGTACATCATGGCACATCCTTCTGAAATGTTATGAAATGATGGTAAGGAAAGGAGGAATTTGGAAATATTTGCTTTTTATTTGAAATTGTTATGCCCCTTTTTAGCAGAAGAAAATGTATTGGGTAAGGTTAAATAACTTTCCCATGTTCAAAAAGCAAATTTGTGCAAAGCTTCAGAATAACCATTTATTCCTCACCCATGACAAGGTGGCTAGTCATTAAGGATGGCAAGGAGAGGAGGTAAAGTTTAGCTCTGTCATATGTAAATGACCCTTATTTTTTCCTCTTAGTTTTCCTGCAGAGCAGTGATGTTTAAAAATTAAAATAGGGACTTGTAGTCAAACAAAGATGGCTTTTTCTCTAACTGTTGCCAACTTCTTAAGCTCTTGACCAAGTAATTTTATGTCCCTGCCTCATTTTCTCTGTTTGCAAAATGAGGATGAGAGCCTTTACAGCCACTCAAGGACTTCTGATTGGAAGGATCCTATTATCAATGTATGTGTAAGTAAATGAATGGAATCATTGCCTGCCTTTACTACAGGCTTTAGGATTCCTGAGTATTTGTTCCCTAGGAAAGTTCTTCTCCATACAGGTCAGCAAGGTGTACAGGACAGAGACAAGGAAGGAGGAAGGCAGGCAGAGTAAAGAGAACTGGTGGGGAAAGCTGAGAAACTCCCACTGGAAAAAGCAGGAATACACCTGCTTAGCCCATAGTCAGTCTTGTTAAACTGAAGCTTGGAAAGCAAGATGTGGGATTTTGAAATATGACTTGTCTCAATAGGATGAAATTAGGCAGTCTTTGGAGGGCTTAGGCATTGCAACATCCCATTCGACCTCTGAACTAGAGCTGGAAAAAAAATTCTACTCGGTGTAAGTCTGGGTAAGAATTTCATCTAGAGTCAGACTCTTATTTCAAAATGGTCTAGCCCATTCCCTCACCACTGGAACTAATGTGTGTGCAGCAAATCCAGTGAGAGGCTGTGCAGTTCAGCAGAGACCAGGGACACGCAGCACCATAGCTGGAGCCAAGTTATGAATGAATGGGTGCAGTATCAAGCACATACAGAAGCTCAAGTTCTGCAAGCATTCAAAATACATCTGCTTTTCATCATTAGTTATCCCAAGCAGAGTACTGACTCATTTGCACTGGTTCTAGAGCAAGCCAGGATCTCTGTTTGTCAGCCCTTCCTGGCTTTGCATACATGGACATGCTTTTTCTGCATCAAAACCTCTTGTGCACAGCAGGCCTTCCTGGTGGTCCCGCTGAGCACAGGAGAGCAGCAGCCCCAGGAGCTCTCAGGGAGATCACAGTGCCCTCCAGCACTGCAGTGCTTTTGCTTCTGGCCAGTTCTTGAGCTTGGCTGTGGTGGGCACAGCCATGGTGGCAGCATAACTTGGCATCTGCCACAGGGCCCTTGAGTGACAGCACTGCTCTCTGGTACTGCATTATGAAGATGCCTAAAACTGGCTCCAAAACTGTGTTCAGCACTCAGTACTGGCAACCAACCCCCAGTCTCAGGCTCCCCATTCATTCATGTTTCTTTCCTCACACTGTACCACTCTCAGCAACTCCTCATTGTAATCCTTACTCATCTGCTTTGAGATGCTTCTCCTCTCTAGTTTCCTGTGGGTTGCTCCCTCCTTCAGACTGGAGAACACCAGCAGCCCAGGAGGAGTGCTGTGTTCTGGTGCAGGCCACATCCACAGCTGCAGAATGTTCAGCTTGTACTGCAACACTCCTGAGCTGGCCCATGCTCAGCTGCTTTTGGGGTGGATACATGTGAAGGTATCACTGGTAAGTGTTTAATTGGGTTTGAGCACACTACATGCCAGGTGCTTTGGAGAGCTGAGCTTTTAAACTCTTCATAACTTCAACTGGACACTTGGTAACCCCCCCCCCCCCTCACACAAATGAATAAAAATTATGGAAGTTATTAATCCAGCTCAGTGTGGTAGATAACAAGGTAAAGAGATTAAGAAAGCAACTTCTCCACTGAAACTACTGCTAAATTATCTAGCCCATCAGTGTTCATTACTGTCCTGGGCATGAGGCTCATGAGGTACCACCTCTAGGCTGTTCAATAAGCTCATTCAGAGCTCTTTCTCTAATGGACAGGTACCTTTCTTAGTAAAATCAGCAGGAATCAACACACCGCTTTTGTTTTGCACCTCTTGTTTCCTTGAGCTATTATCAGTTTGTTCTAACAATCAAGGATCTGATAATTCATATATATGCAAGTGTAAGTGTGATTGGAGAGAATCTGTTCCAAATGACTCACAACACTCCAAATGTCCCAACATGTTTGGATTAAAAGATATAATTTACTTCAGAAAGTATTCCAGGCAACATGCATGGGATCCACAGCCAAACTAGGGAAAAGTTCAAATCCATATCCAAGGCTCTGCACAGATGTTATATCCCTGCTTCACAGGAAGAGCCTATTCCCAGGATCAAAGACTATTTGGATGTCTCCCTAGTATTCTACTGGTGGATTAAAAAAAGAAAAGAACATGTGAAGCCCAGTCAGCAGCAACTGGAGCTGTAAATAGCCTGCAAGTAGGTGTTCTTCATCAACTCTTTTGTTCATATTAATTTTAAATATGAGACAGGCAATAAAGTTTACTAAGCTGTAAAAATGGACAAATATTTGCTATTTGGATTCAGCAACATGCTCAGTGGAATCCAGTCCATATTTTTTCCTTAGGTCACATCAGAGTCAGAGTGTATGCACTGTCCTTCATCTGTCACATGCTTTTCAATGTTCAGTCATAAGCAGATAATTTGGCTACAAAATAATACACAGTGCTGATAACACTGTCTCCTAGACTTAGAGTGCAAAGGGCCCCATCCTATTAGAAAGAACAGGAAGAAAAAATTTAGATAAGAGTGCAAAGCTGCAGAAACAATTCTCAACAATCTGGGTTCATAGGATGCTACAACCTGCATACAAGCAGTGAGCTTCAGTAGGGACATGCTCTCCTGTGGATGGCAGGGCTGGGGGTCATGCCCCTCACCTCTACATAGAGACTGCACCAGTCCACATTCAGGGAATGGAGTGAAGCACAGTTTCCAGCTGGCTATCTGGAGACCTCTGGAGTTCTGGGATTGTGTTTGCAAGGGACTGTGTGTCAGAGCACACACTGTGGATGAACAAGTCCCAAAATGTGTCCCTACATATGTACTCCTGTGAGCATGTCTGGCAGACAGGCACATGTGCTGGAGCACCCGTGCAATGCATATGCCCCGGGTGGTGTGGACCCGTTGTGTGGCCTCTGGAGGCAGGCGGAGCTGCAGGCTGTGGCCACCTGCAGCATTTCCCTCAGCTCCAGTGTGATGCCACTACTTCTCTCCTGCTCTGGAGTCCCAGGCATCAAAGCAGTTCATTAGCAGGCCAGATATTTACAGAAGACCCAGAGTGCTCTTACAGGTGAGTTACAGGTATCGCAGTAAGAGAGCATAAAGTCTGAGTCAGTGGAGTAGTTTTATGTTTAGTACTTGAGAACTGCATCATTTATGATGACTTTGCAAATACATGAAGTTGGGTAATTATTTGACTTGTGGATAGGGCTGGATACAGTCAAACACATACAAGGCTGGGAGTTAGATCCCACATGAGTATCACCTGGACAAAAGTGTATGTTGTCCATCAGGCAAATCTAAGGAGTGGGAACGAATGCTTCTGAGTACCACTTATATACCTCTTTGCTTGCCATATACTTTGAGAAAGGAGAACCATGGGATGAAGTACCACCAATAAACAGAAATAGTCCCTGAAGGGCAAGGTCAGATTTAAATTACACTTGGCCTGCCCTGTCATCACTGTGGGATTCCCTCCCTCTCACATACCTCATGTGTCTTGGCCAAGACAGTGCTTCCAAGGCTCTTCCTTTCCCTGAAATTACATCTGATCTGACCGGAGGGGTGAGGACACTCTCTTCCTCTCAGGATGTAAACAAATACCAACTGCCCTGCATTTTGCATGATGACAGTGATGGATAGATGCTCTGTGGCAGGGGTCCAACAGCAGCAACAAATCTGTAATGTATTTCCTTCCCCCTGTCACAGTGTATATACAATAAAGAGTCACAATGGGAAAGAAGGAAACAAGAGGCACAGATCAATATCTCCCTCAGAGTAGCAACGGGTAAGGCAGCATCACCTTGCAGGAGGCAGTAGAGACAGGAGCTTTGCTTCTTCTCCTGGTTTGCTACAGGCATGTTCTTTGATTGTGTTAAAGTCTGAGGGCTTTTGTTTCCTCAGCTGTGATGCCTATATGGTAGACCGAGATCTTTGGAGAGAAGAGGCCACAGAAGGCCCAATTTTACAGCGTCTCATTCCCAGAGCTTGTGCAGATGGCATGTTGAGATTTTCCTCACAAGCATGTTATTGCTCATAAACAGTCTGGGGTTAATTTTTCATTGCTGTATTTCTCTCAAGCCTCCAAGCTCTGTCTTCTTACACCTCAGTCTACAGGAAAGCTGGAGCCTTCCCTTTTGTCAGTGATACCCCTCCAAATTTGTAACCAGTGGTGCAAACTAGTGTCCTTGGGCTGAAACATGACTCAAAAGATTAGGACACTTGGATCACTGTAACTCCAACTCAGAAAAAACATATAGAGAGTGCCAAATCTGGTACCATAATGAACTTTCCTTCAGGGAACACTGAATACAGAAACCCTCACAGTCAAACAGATGCATTACTACAGCTTTAATACTGTAAAGTCCATCTCATTTACAAAAAGCTGTTCTAGATCAGAGAGGCCAAGAAGTAGAATTCATTACAAATAAAAATAAACTTGAGTTGTCCAGCTTTATTGTGCACCATCGATGACAGGCAGCAAATGACTGGCAGAAATGGCCAGGGAACAGTAGCTTGCCTACATTATTTTAATGTTTAATTATGACCATGTTACTAGAAATACAAAGACTTGGGATAGAAATACAAAGTGGGTTTCATGTTGGTATTCTCTCTTCAGGTTTAAGCTGTAATTCCCTGTCTGCACTGATTAGAGAAACATAGCCACAAAATGGTGTTTGGAAATTGCTATTTTTTTAAAGGGTTGAGCAATGTCTTCTGTTCACTTACAATTGCCATTTCAGATAATTCAGGGGCATTAATTGTGGCATAAGTATTGAAATACATAGCACTGGACCAGTATGCTTGGCAATGCATGGAAAATATATCACGTGTGCTGAAGCTACAGCAATTTATCTGATCCTGTCATTCAGTCCCATAGCATAGAATCTTGCTTTTGCAAGTTACGTGAAAAAGCCCTGCTTCCAATAACAGTCCTGAGCACACAGATGTTTGATGCCTAGGTTTCATAATCAGAGAATCCCAAAACCGTTTATTGGAAAATATCTTTAAGATCATCAAGTCCAACCACTAACCTAGCACAAATCTTGTCTACACTAAACCATTTCCCTAAGTACTACCTCTTTTAAACACTTCCAAGGAGAGACAGAATGCATATTTTTGCACCTAGAAAACCTAAAACTGTTTTTATCATTAGCTATATTTGTAGTATATGTAAAACTATTACAATGAAAGGTCAGACAAATACTTCATGATGTATCTCTCACCATTTAAACTCAGTGTTTCCTATCTTTCAAAATATATAACTTGTTTTAGTTCATTCCTGCAGAGATAGTATGTGCCACTCACCTGAGTTTTTGTCAGGCAGTCGGTTTATCCTCCATACGATGGAATTAAAGGCATGCTCGTATTTGGCAGTTCCCAAAGTTACTCTCATTACTGGCTCAGAACCAGACAGACTGGTTGATCCAAAAGTGGCTCCCTTGTTCACCTTGGCTTTCAAAGATTTCTCCCCCAGGACACTCTCCCTGCGGAAGTTCTTCACCCACTCGCGTGGCACGGGGTAGCGGATCATCACGTTTTCACAAGGGACCTGAGTTAAAGGGTCATGATTGGAAGAGAACCCCGTGGACATCATCAGCCAGCTCTGCACCTCCACCTCAGCACCATTGATGCTGGCAGCTGTCCTCAGAGTAAAAGGCAAAGTTTTCTCAGCAAAGACAGTCCTGAACCTCATCAGTTCAAACCTACATGCATCCAAGGGGTTGAACAGGATAATACGAGAGTTATTAAACATATCCTCATCCACACAGGAATGGAACCGGCAGCTGTATAATTTAATCCACTTAGTGGTAGTAGTGGGCATAATATCCTGCCTTGCAACTATTTCGTTCCCTTTGATCAGGATATCATTAAGGCCCAGCCTGCACTCTGCCAGGCCAGAAAGGAAGCTGAGAACATAGATATGAGTCAGCACACTGTGCTGGAGAATCACACCATCTCCCTTGGCCAATATGCCATGAAACTCATCCCTGACATCCACAGTGATTTCTTCTTCTTGATAATTCAGTCCCACTGTGCTCAGATCTGTTGATGAAGCTGGCAAATTCATCAGTGTGTCTTGCACAGCAGTGATGAAGCTAAGGAAGTCTTCATAATCTGTAGTGCCAAGCTTCATAACTTGCTCTCTCTCTGCAGTGTGTGCAATGGCTGGCTTAGGCTGATACTTCTTTTTCTCCTTGTACGTTGTGCGATCCAACCGCACGCTGTGTATCCTTCCGTTCTCGTCGTAGTTCTGCAGTTTGCGCTCTGAAATCTCATGATTGATTTCAAGTTTGAGTTCCCGAAAAGGCTTCTCTAGTCCCTTCTCATAAAAAAGCTGTATACATCCACTGTTGGTCAGCTTGACATATATTGGTCCCCAGTGCCTGGATGACATTATGTTCTTCTTCTCCGGGATCCTCAGCATCATCGGCCATCCGTCCTTTGGCTGAGCTGGTGCCAGGTTAGATAAAGATGCATCCAGATCATATGGCATCATGGGGTCATCATCAGGCAAGGTAGGACTGCTCACACAATCTGGGTCTCCAATCTGGAGCTGTTTGAGCTGCTCTACTGCATCTGTGTGGGTTATAGTTTTGTTTGCCTCATGGAAACTGACAGTATCAGGCTCTTGGTGAAGAATAATGAGAGAGTCTCTTTGGCTTTTGCCTGGAGCACTGGAGACAGAAGAGCTTTTGGAACGCCTCTCTCGCTCCTCAAAGAATGAGCTGAATGGATTGATGGGGGAGGGCTGGACATCTCGAAGAGATTCATCCAGAAAGGGATTAGTAGCACTCCATGGTGGTGTTTCAACAGAAGGCAACTTGGTTAAAGAGGAAAGATCTAGTTTTTGAATTTTGGAGAGGTCTCCCAATGTGCTTTTAGGGCGTTCTCTTTTCTTTAAGGACGTAGTGAGATTGAAGTTAACATCTGGAGCCTGTGTTTCTGCAGGTGGGGTATCTGTTTTCAAGGGAGAAAGGCTCTGTGGTGAAAAACTGACTTCATTGTCATCAAAAGTCACCCAGCTGGGAAAGCGGACTGTGGTTGGAGTAGATGAATGGCCATTCATGGAGGTGTTGTTCAGCTGCCAGTTGACAGCCTCCATATCTATCTCTTCATCTTCCTGGAGAGATGAGGAATTGTCTTTAAAAAAAGAGGGGAGGGGAGGAAATTTCAGCTAATTATTTTGAAGTTACCTAGTCTCTCCTCAAAAAAGCCCCAGAATCTGCATGTTCAATGAAGGCCCATTCATATGCTGGGCATGAGTAAGATAGTCAAAAGATTTAGCTAAAATCCTGAGGAGTCTGACAAGAATTAATTATAAGATAAACAGTTCAACACAGAGAAGGAATCCAGAAAGAAATATTAAAGGAATGATAGCAATGATTGTACTGATCTCATCCAAACATAATTACCTAAAGGAGAAACCACATGTCATGGTAATGTTTTAAAACTTCCCCCTCTAAACTTTTAGGAAGCATTTCTTCTCTACAGTTATATTCTGTTATTTGCCTGGAATGCTCCCTCACTCTTGTTATCATTTTCTTCCCTCTTCTGTTCCCATACCCTTTGCTCTAGAGGATAATCCAGTAGGAAGAGGAATGAACATTGAGGAAGAGCACATCTCCAATCTGTCCCCACGTACTTGTCTGTGCATTTGCTGTTACCACGAAAGCACAATGGGTTATGGTGACAGCACTGTAGAATGGGCCCAGGCGTGATTTTTTCCCCAGGATGTGATCACTTGGTTGTACCCAGTGTGCAAGAGTCTGACAGTCCTTGGATGTCTCTGAAACATCTCTTGGAGAAGCTGTGATCTAGGGATATATGTTAGGATAAGGAAAAACATGCTTTTCACTTGTGTTGTGGAAGCTGTCCTCATACTCTCTCAAGACAGGGCACCTTTGACTGCTATTTTCCTAGTCTCAGGCTCTGCCAAGACACTTTGTAGAAAACTTAATCACAGTGCACTATTTCAGTCCCAGCTCTTCCCAAGATTGTTGTAGTGGTAATAAGGTATTTTCCAAAATGAGCACAAATTCTCAGTGTTAAGAAATTCAACGATTTTCTTCCCATTTTCTTCCTACTGAGCTACTGAATCAGAGTGCTAGCATGAAGTTATACTCTTTAGCTGTACGGTGTTTGCTCTACACGATACAGCAGTGCTGGCATTTGTGCTTTTTGCTTCTCCCAGACATCCCATGTTTTACACAAGTCACTGTTCTTCAGTACAAGCAAGAAGTAAATGTAAAATGTAGCACTGTGGTAGAGCTGTACATCTGTGTTTGGAGTGTAATTTACAACAACAACAACCACCAACTATTTTAAGTCATTATTTAAATTGCCACCAGTTCTCCAAAAAGATGAGTTTGATTTCCATTCTGCCTCAACCATAACAGATAATTTGAATTTTTATTTCAGCTACCATTTAGATTATGAAATAAGGAATATTCATGCTAGCCAAAGTGCTGCCATGTGCTCATTATGATGTCCTGGCTAACTTTATATTCTGGTCCTCTCATTCTCATTGCCATACTTGGCAATTTTTAAGTTTACCCAACCTTCTGATCTATAGGACAAAACACATCAACTAAGTTCTAAGGGTTATTAGAATTGAGAATTATATATGAAGGTGTATGATACCAATTTGTTTTTCAAGCCACAGTAATACAAAGCAATAACAAGAACAGGTAGCTTTTACAGACTACCCATGCATTGCAAAGTGTGTATGAACAGAAGTGCCACTGTCTCCAGTTCTCAGATTTTCTTCTCTGCCCTGTCATCCCACTCCCAGCTTTGTGCAGTGCCTGTCTGTAGCCCCTGTGCTGGTCACACCACATGATGCAGTGGTGGCTTCTTTATCTGCTAAGTATTGCCACAAGGCTACAAACAGATCTGGGGGGCAGGGAAACAACAACCCAACCAACTACTATGCACAATCACACCCTGAGTGAGAAAGTAATAAAGAACCCAGGAAGAATAATCTGACATTGTTCTGATCCCTAGTCCACACCAATATGCTCTCTATGCTGTCTCATGTCTTTCCAGCATGTACCACCTCAAAGCAGAAGTTTTATGGTATTTCCAGGAAAACATTGCCTGTTTCTTTTAGGAATTCTAAAATTCCACTGTTTTTTAAGATCTGGGTTTCTTAAGAGCAGACCACGTCCTCTCTGCCTGCAATTACAATTTCCTTGCAACAAGGAAAAAGCTTTGGTTCTCTTTAATGTATCATCTTTTAATTTTTCTTTTTGGCTAAACCACAGCTATGGCCAAAATCATCAGGCAGTACCATGTTACTTGTGCCTGGGGGAAAGGCAGCCATCCAACTGTTAAAGGACATTGATACTGCAAAGTTTTTGTCAGATAACAGCTTTCAGAAAGGGACCTGAGCAAATGCATGAATTTTCAAATTTCTGAGTATTCATCCATTTTGCCTCTTCAGTGAAATTAGCCCAGAGCTTCATGGCATGACTGTTCCTGTTACCTGAATATATTAATTTACATATAATTCAGATAGGTCTTTGAACTTTAGTCTGTAGTAAAGGCATACCCTTAACATGTCACACCTTCCACAGGGGTCCTAACTTGCCGATGTAGTCTACACCAGTCCCTCAGACCAAGCAAGCACTGCTAAGATTTCTGTTGGCATAGCTCGATCTCTTCTAGGGCTCTTTACATGAAGTTCACCAGACATTGGTATACAGACTTGGTCTCTAAAGATCAGCCAGGTCATCATGATGCCAGCAACAAAACCTGTGGTG
Organism: Aegithalos caudatus; assembly: GCA_013389925.1. Lineage (NCBI taxonomy): Eukaryota > Metazoa > Chordata > Aves > Passeriformes > Aegithalidae > Aegithalos > Aegithalos caudatus. The sequence goes on from WEIU01007040.1 coordinate 142,256, forward strand.
TTGCTATAAGCAATTACAGAAAAGCAGAAAATGCAGATAGACAGAATCTACATGAAATCAAGAACCAGGCTGCTGTGCAGTTATGTCTCCATGACAAGGGTTATACTTCCACATAATTTCCATAACATTCATATCTGGTAATTTTTTTGCTTTTCCATACCCAAGTCAATACAACTGTGACTGTGCACTTTTTTGAAGGCAGTCTGTCATGTTTCTGATCTTACCAAGAGATGGTGTAATATAAAAGACATTTAAAGTGAGTGGGCCATCACTCTGAAGTGATACAACTGGACTCCTATTTCCAGCCTTGACACCAACCTCATATGTAACACGGGGAAACTTCACTATCACATCACAGCTTCTGGTTCTCTTCCCTCTTTCTTCTAATTTCTGACTATAAGAGTGTTACATGTGGAGTACTATTCCTCTGTACCTCAGTATCCAGCACGCTTCTAGGACTCTCACAGAACACAGGGTAAGTGGGTAAATGACACAGAAGTGGTTCAAATTAATAGTTCTGTTGCATCTAAGCACTTGAAAAGACTTTCAAGTTTAGTACTAACTATGAAGCCAGGCCTGTTTTTGTTAGCTTTCCTTTTATCACAGCTCTGTTAATGGCAGAAGGTCAAACCTGTTACTGCTTCAGACAGCAGCATAAACAGACGGTAGGAAAGTGCAGGGAAGCCAGTTACAAGAGTATACAGCTCAAAGAACAGAAGACGTCTTGTCAACAGGAGAATGCTTATTCTGCATGGAAGAAATCCCTGTGAGGATAGCAGTTATTACATCCAGATACTTCCTAGGTACCTTTGCTATCAATTAATGTGGTAAGAAATGTCCTCTCACAACCTGGCAGGACACTTTTCCCCCTGAGCTTCAGAACAGATTTTGGAGACAGAAGAAGAGGCATCCACCTTGCCTCTTTCAAGAAGATTACAGAGGGCAGCTGGACAATCCCAAACCTCTTGACCACTAACATGCAACAGGTTGCAAGGTAGATTAGTAAGCATCCCTCAGACTTTTGAGTGTCTCTGCAAGTTCTGGCATGTAGAAGTGACTGCTCACACACACAGGCCCTCTACTCCTGCTACTGAACACACCACATGCAAAAATTTAACAGAAAATTAGTTCTCCAACATGTTGAACTGTTATCACAAAAGTTAGGTTTTATGGCACAGCTAAGAGACATTTCAAAATCATGACAGACTAAATAAGCAGCAGGAGAAGGTGCAAGATGAAAGACTGACGTCACAGATCTGATCTCTGCAGTTTCCTCTTACTCATTCTCCTCCCACTTGACTGACTTCTCAGATCATATTGAATGGATTCATCCTTAGGTAACTTTTCAATTCATAATACTCTGACAAATCACAACATCTCTTTGAACACAATTGTCTAAATTTAGGCCATGTAAATCTGGCCTGCTAAACCTAGTGTAGTTGCATCCATACTACAGTAGTACTGCATAGACTGTTCCCAGCAGTGGCTTAGTGACTACTTAAATACAATGCCTGTTGCTTAGTCAACTATTGTAAATTCATCATAAGCCCTAAAAGAAGTTCAACTGTCAAAAGAACTTAAATCATCAGAAGCTACAAAGCAGTTACATAATAGAGCTTCCAGATCTATTTAAAACACAATGATTTTCATCTAGGTTCAGTTAATTTATCCCCATGAGTCTCTGTAAGAACTGCTATATCTCATTTTAAATGTAAGCCATCATGCAGATACTAAACTGAAATTGAAATACAAGAAAATAATTACTCAGTCCTCACAGCTAGGTTGCAGCAGCCCTCATACTGCAAGAAAACTGTTGAAAAGGAGAGTCCTCTATGTACTATCTTAAAAGACCCTAGAAGTTTCTGCTGACTTTTTCCATTGACATTTTGACTTTTTCTAACAATTCTCTCTCTACACAGAAGTCTGTGTTTATGAGAAGGAAGGACTACTGTAGTTCAGGCATTTGTGCTTACAGCCCTTCATTGCCTGGAATTATCTGTGTCTCCTCCACTCACACCACCCCTTGCTGCTTGGAGAAGGAACAGATCACCTTCCCAACAAACCAGACTGAACTATCCATTAAGACACTGGTTTCACACTACCAGAAGGGCAGTATAGTTGCAGTTGTAAGTCTCACTGCACTATGCTATGGAAGCTATCAATAATTTTCCTCTTCTCTGTTTATTCAATGGAGAAACTAATTAATTCAGAGGCCTTGCACTCTTCCTTGAATAAAGAAAATGTCCAAGATAACAAAATTAGTTTGCAACGCAGAACTTTCTTACGTGATTTAATTTAAAAATACTCAATGTTTTTCTTATTGTGTTATGTTTATTGAGTAGTTAAAATTCTGATTCCTAAAAAAAATTTCCATACCACCAGCTTGTCAGCTATGGTATGGAATAACTGAAAAAAATATTTCAGCAATTCATAGTCTGTGTACAGTGAACTCCCCTTTCTCTTGTACAGAACTTGGCTATATCTACAGTTTTATAGTAGTTTCTTATGTGTTCTGCAGTCTACTATGCAGTGCCCTAAGAAATCAGAATGTATCTGGCTAGTCTTAAGACAAAACCAAGCACCTGTAACACATTGTGCACAAACCTGATAAATTTTATTTGTACAGAAGATATTCATATTCAGAAAATGTTTTTTCCAGATCTACTGCATAGTTTTTAGCCTGTAAGCACTTGGAAGTTAATGTACTAATACTCTGACAGAATTACAGTGAAGAACAAACATAAGCCTATCCAAAAATCACCAGAATGTTGCAATCAAAAAAGATATATAGCTTTGAAGTGTAAATGCCTGTGTCTCTTCATACCAATTTATGATTTGAACAGTAGACTCCAAATTAGATATAGGTCATGCAAGTAATAGACGAGGTTGTTAGCACCTTGAATAAACTGTTACATCTTTATATCAGGCAGGAATTACAGGTTAGATGCAGTTACTTTTAAAAAGAATAAAATCCTCCTAGTCATAGCTAGAAAACATTTCATACTCCAAGTAAAAGCACTGCTTATCACTTAACAAAGCTTGCTTTGTTAGGGTTTTTTTTAAGTAAAGATGGCTACTCTAAAAAGAAATAAACACTTTTTGCTCTCGTTACGTACTTAGGGGAGTGGAGTTCTTCTCTTGTGTAACACAATGGTAGTGAATGGGTCACAGAACTATTATAGAAAAAGAGGTTGTTTTATTTAGCCCATTTGAGAGCCACAAATCATGGGTAAACTCCTGAAGATCAGTTCATGTGTTTCCATTAGCTGGCCAGAAGGTGGAACATTAACACTGAAATAACTGGAAGAAGTGTTCAAGATTTTTACCAGATTTAGACAAGACTATGCCTGTTCAAAGAATTCACATGCTTCATGTGACAAAATACTGTTTGTTTATAATTAGAGCCAAGTTGTGAACGGATCTCACCTAAGTGATGGAGGAAAGATTAAAACTTCCTTCTTCCACCTAAGAACTTGTTTCTATTAAACAAGCAGGTAGATTCATAAAGTAAATGTCTTAGCAAGTAAGCATACCTACATGATTCATTACAAAGCACCTTCGTTTCTACCCCTGAAGACATGGCACAGATATGACTAACATATTTTTACCACTATGTCATCTAACTGTGTTCTCAGCAAGGTGTGCTCAGCCCAGAGGTTACCAAGACAGTGCCTACACCCTAGACTGAGTCATTGTTACTGCCACAGGAATACTTATCCTCCCAGTTTGGGTAGGCAAGAAAAGCCTGAGTGCGAAGGAACAGAGCAGAGCTGGAAAACACCAAGCTGAACCTGTTTCAGCAGAGAGATCAATAAGAGACTCAGAGATTCTCTGCAGATGAATCACATGACTTCATTTTTCATCCAGAAGGAGAACAAGGAGCAAATGAGAAGAACAAGAAGACATGTGCAGCGTTTTTCAAAAGCAGTTCTTTTAAAAGTACTTTGGCAAAGATAAATGAAGACAGTTTTCCTCAATGTACTCTGGACTTTGCTTGTCTCCACAGATGTCTGCCTCCCTCTGTGATTTTAATCCACAGTACATACAACATATCCTTCAATAGTGGAACTGCCACTGAGATGATACTATTGATCGCATGAAGAAATGAGCGTGAATAAGAAAAGAGAAATGTGTCTTCAAGTCCAGGATGCTTCATGAAGTTGGTATTTGGCAAGCTGAATAAATCTGTAAGCTGGCCCTATAAATGCAAAGACAATCCCAATCCATCTTGGAGGAGCTGATGACCATTCATTGAACATGCTCTATTTTGCAAAAGGCAATCACATAAATCTCTCATACAGACAACACATTACTTCATTATGCCGTAACTTTTCAAGCAGTATATGATGGACCAGTAACAAAATACAGAGGTTTGCAAATCTTGTTAGTTTTGTCTTGAGTACTTGAGGTAATACCACATGGAATGAGCCTGACATTTGCAGTTCCAGACTGCAGGTGGAAATGTGCCAGCACTGGATCCACTCAGAATCTGGGGTCTCACTGGGGTCCCCAGCATAACCTTTGACAGCAAAGCAACACACTATGGTCTCATGCATTGAGTTATGGATTCAAATCATTGCTGCAATACTGCAAAGGCATGGGGTCTGGTCCTGCTGAATAAATGTGAGAAATGTTCCTATAGCCATAGGAAAATCCAAGGCAGGAGACCGTCATGTGTGTTAAATGGCTGAAACACTCTGGGTTTGCTATTGCCAGTCCATCAGTTCAGAAACTGTACTGGTAGTGACCACAAACAATAACATCAGCTGATGACAACTTGGTAGTCAATGCAATAACTGGTTCTCTGATTCCTAGGTGGGCAGTTCATGCATGGCTGAAGTGTCACCCCGATTATCTGCTCAGTCCTGTGCTGATTCTTTAGCAAGTAAAGACAAGTCAGTACACAGGGATGTTGAATAAGCCTGTACCAGTGCTCAATCCACTCTTTACAAAAACAGACACAGCACATCATTTAGAAAGAGACGGGATATTTTACATCTTCAAAATGCACTACTGCAAACACTTCTGGCTCCTCAAAACATTTAAAAATAGTAGCACTAACTTCCTCATTCCTGTGCCCAAGGCATTTCCCAGGATCAAGTTTTATATCATATCAAGTCAGCAGTTCACATCCTGTCTGTCAGATATGTCTGCATATCTCAGGTCACGTGGTCAAGAGGTAATCTCATATTTATACACTCACTACCTTTACCCTGAGCAATATCAAAATGATTTACATCACTGCTGATATTTAAAACAAACCCAAAGACCCATTTAGAAATTTCTAATGTAAGATTCTATGGAAATTTCAATTTCAGTTATGTATTTTAATAATTTAGTTACCTGGTGAAGTGTGAAGACAAATGTGTTTCATAGACAACACAGCTGATACATAGCTATAAATTATGGAAGATAGCAGCACTCAACTTTTGCCTAACACTAATACTTTTCACCCCTGTAGCTTATTATGCAAACATTTTCTGTTTAAAATGCAGAGAAGACCATGTAATTGCATGAGAGTAGCCAGTTTGGCCAGTTCTTGACTCAAAGCATATGTGACCTCCAGGCTACAGGGAAGTTTTATGAGCTAAGAGGTGACGTGCTCAATGCAAAGGTGAGAAGAGCTGTAACAAAGCCATGTATATCTGTTTTGTTTTTTTTTTTTTTTTTTAATTTTGGAGGGATTTTTGACATGGAACACAAAGGACTGAAGGTAACTGGCTGGAAATAGTGTGAGAAAACAGAAAGGACATCCTGATCTACATGCAATGCATGACCCACATAGATATCACTGAAGATGCACCTGCCAGTTCAACACCCACATCCTCAATAAAAAGTATTAATTGCAGGTGCCTGAGAAGCAGGATGATGCAAAGGATATGACACAGGAAGGAGTTGCAGAAGTCTTAGGTGCTAATCTGAACCATGTGACCGACTTAGTGACCTTCAGTTAGCAATTTATGGCCTCTGCTCCACAAGTTTTCTCTCTGTAGCAAAGCAAAAATACTGAGGTAATGGAAGTGTTAATGGTTGTTGTCATTTGTGTTTGATAAATAGACTATCGTAAGTCATGTAAAGCTTGTGCGTTTTCTAGGAACCATATAAGATAAAAGGGAAAAGCAAGGAAGCTTCTGTAGGGAATACAAAAACTGCAGAGAGTAGAACCTGTGGCCTTTGGCTGAGCAAAACTTATATGTATTGAGGTAGTTCTTTGTGCACTGGCCATTGCAAACAAGTGTATCTGGATGAAAATAAAGAGAAAGCTGGAGAAACTGGAGTAAACAGCTAAGGCTCAATGCTTACATACCAGGCTGGCTGTGAACTGCAAGGAGAAATACTGGGCTTTTGCTCCTTCCTGTTTGCTCCTCCCATAGGCTGAGAAACAGGGTACTGTCCACACTATTTAGAGGCAAAGAGGATTCCACCAAAAAATATTGGAGGCAAGTGGAAAAGGCTTACCAAGACCTTGGAAAGCAAATGCATGCAGCAACAGATTGTGAAACGTGCTTCTTGGAGTCAGATAGGCATAACTTTATTTGGTTATTGTTCTGTTATTGTCTTCAGAAGTCATGTTGGGCTGTTGCTTAACAGGCCTTTAAAGATGTGTTTTGGATATATGTTGAGCACAACAATTTAGAGACAGAACACAGTAGGAAAAAATATTCCCACTATTGGTAACCTAACTCCAGCCTTCTTTACAGTGACAATGACCTCAGTTTTTGCCCATCCAAAAAAAGTGATGCTACAGGGGTTGTCTTGGAGAGCATTATGAAAAGCACAGCTGCACCATCAGAGTTTGTGCCTGCCCTGCCAGTCTAATGAGCACAACTGTACCATCAATAACTTCAACCAGCTTTGGAAAGTTGACCCAGCTCACCCATTGTGTACATATAACAAAAGGACTCCCAAAGAGGGTGGAAGACAGAAAACTTGTCAGCTTGTTCATCCAAGTAAATTTTAATTAACTGTCCTGCTATACAGCCCTCTGCCCAAGTCTGAGAGTCTTGTTATCATCCTGTGGTGTTATCAGCATGTCATCTCCAACCTCAAGGCAGCTGTTGACCAGCCTGGGAGGCTGCTATGACAGACTGGCTTGTTTTACAATATATTGCTGTGATTGATGAGGCCATTCCCCCTTTTCCACACTCATCTGCTCCAGGCTAAGTCTTCCTTAGCACAACCAGTCCAGGCTCCCACCATAAAACCCCAGCTGTTGTGCAGCTATTCACAATTGCAGGAAATCAACAGAACCAAATACTGGGCTGTTGCCTATCTTATGTCATTTGGAGTTTTGTTTTTCCTTTTTTGTATGTATGTGTGTGGCTGCCACAGTACACAGGATTATTCAGGGTCACTCCACAGAAGCAGCCAAACAGAAATGATCCAACATGCAATTTCTTCCTCCCTCCCTTGGACCACGCTGGTGTAATTACAGTGAATGGAAAGGCATGGGACTCAGTTAAGTGTGAAAGTTTGAGCAAAAGTGACCCACATGAGAGGAATGGAAAGATGTAATTCATTATGTTACCACAGCACTGCAGTGAGAAGTGAAGAACAAACCTGTACTTCAGTCCTCTGTGCTGATTTTAACTTCCCTTCTTTCCATCTTTAACAGGCATCTTCAATCCAAGCTATGATGCTGGCTGGAGCCAAAACACAAGACTATACAAGGTCCAAATTTCTGTATGCTAGTTTTGAATAACTTTTCAGATAATTGATTTCTTTTATAATTTTAATTTTTAGCAACCCTCATCACCACCTGGTCTTAGCTGTGTGTCCTTTTCATCCCCAAATGATGCTCACCATTCCTTTGTTGGGAATTAAGAGAGGGAAGGAACAGGGAATCCTGAAAATTTCTGTCCTGAGGCACCAGAAGCAGGAATCAGGCAGGGTACTAGGACTGGATAGGGTGGAGCTCTGATATGGTCAGGACAATCCCTGTACAAAATACACCATGGAAAGTTAAGTGGAAATATACTTCTGCATTCTGGAAATGTGGAAGGGACCTAACAGATCTCTTCAGGGTACAGGACAATATTAGGGAGGAAAAAAATGATATGGACAGTGAGAGGAAGCCTTACTGCCTCTATCACCAAACTGCGTAGCTGGTTTGGTGGCGGCGCCAGAGAGACAAGAGCTGAGCACAGAATGTGACCAATGTGAAGGAAAACAACAGGGCCCCCACAGCTGCTGTGCCCTGTAAACAAAGCTCAGCTTTCTGAAGGGCCATGTGAGATTTTGCAGAAGAGTAAAGAACTGAGGTCTGCCCAAAGGAAACAACAGGGAATAGAGAAATGAGGAACATGGGATAATAAAATGAGGACTTTATTGAGCTTAAACAAAAGGTACTCAGATTATAAAATATATATTTTAATGTATTCCTAAAAAAGATCAAATGAACATTCAAGAAATAAATGGGGAACACTTAATACCCAAAAGCAGTATCTTACATAGTGGCACTGACTGGTGGAGGAAATTTGACAGGAGTTACCTAAGAACAACATTGCTATGGACAAGAATGACTGCTCAGTTCACTGGTGAGCATTCTATTCTAACCTTTCAAGAACTGATCATGTCCTAGGAAAAGAGTTTTTTTTCTTCATGAGAAAATGCTGGAAAATTGCTTTAGTATGTCATGAAAGTGGGGGTGGGAGAATTTTTTTTTTTTTTTCTTCACTGGTCTATTTGGATAAAGGACTTATATAAAATATCAGAAATATCTGCAGATGAGAAAGTACCACCACAGACTTCCACTAGGTTAACAAGTTTAGAAGAAATATCTGAACTAATTTAGGAACATAATGTATTCTGATCTTTTGCACTGCATCTCTTCAGTTTGGAGATTTGTACCAGTCATCTAGGTCACATCAAGGTCAAATGGCAGAAACAAAAAGTCCAGTCATGTGGACAAGGATGTGCACCCTACAGAAAGGTCTGAATTTCTCACATGGAATGGCATTTCTTGTAGGCTTTGTTCAGAAACATACATATGAGCATCTGAAGTCATGAAGGAGAATTCTGCCTTCCCACTGGCTTCAGGAAAGCATGTTTCTTCTTCAGACAAGAAGAGAATGTACTGGGAGTGTGTTTATTTGAACCAGAATTTTAATGCTCTAGAAATGCTGACAGAGCTTGCAAGATTAAATCCTGTATTTACTAACTCAGCAGTATCCTCCCCCCTAAATTTCTCCATCACCACTGCACCACAACATAAGGGGGAAACTCTAGAAAACAAGGTATCTACTGACACTTGGCAAATCTGCACTATAGTTCTCTGAGCTGGATCTAAATGAAACTGTTTCTTGGGGTCAACTCTGATGACTTTGGATATGAAAACTGGTTCACCCATAAAGCAAATTGAAACCCAGATCTCTCATTATATGATCTGAACATTTGGCAACTGACAACCTGACTGTGCAGGGATAAAAACCATGCCACAGTCTTGTGGGCGAGTCAGTCCCCTTGTGAATAGTTTCAGGATGCATCAGGAAGCAATTACCAAATCCCAACAAAACCTAGTTATGACCCCTCTCCTTCACCAACTATCACTTGGGAGAAGCCAGAATTATTTTTCTCCTCTCTCCCCTCTAGTTATAAACATATAAGGGGGATTTTTTTTTCCCCTTTAAACTTTTAGCCCTGTTCAGTCTCTTTGTGCCGAGCCTTTTGTCTCCGGGAAGAGGCTATTTCGCTGGAAGCCGATGGAAAGACAACTGTCCGGCAGACAATGGAGCTGTCTGCAGAGCAGGCGCTTCGGAGCGGAGAGCGGGATGGCTGAGCCAGAGGCATTCCCGGCCTGTTGCCATAGCAGCGGGGCGAGCGGGCTGCCCTCCCCGGCCGCCGGCTGTGCGGAGAGCCCGGGGCTGTGTGTCCGTGCCGAGGGCAGGGCAGGGCAGCACCGGGGCTGTGTGTCCGTGCCGAGGGCAGGGCAGGGCAGCACCGGGGCTGCGCGGCGCTCACCGCGGGCCGGCGTTCGCGACAGGCTCCTCCGCAGGACCGGCTTGTACGGACAAGCCTGGGCGCTAATTACAGAATTTGAACTAGATCAAAATAACATGCACCAAACACGTTAAAAAGCACAGCGTGCCTGGAACTGGCATCCTTCAGGGTCCACCAGAAATAGCTGGGGAAACACGGGAGGTCCCTGGCTACAGTCATTTCACAAGAAGCTCTGGCTAATCAAGGATGTTGAGTGGATGGTTTGCAATTTTAACATAAGGCAAGAACTAATTCTACATATTTTATCTCTTTCTCCAACACAGCAGACTACAGCTAGAACTATTACAAAGTCATTCAATGGAAGCGGCAACACTTTCCCAACACAAAGAATAAATATAGATAGCGTTGGTAGCATTACCCTCTGTAAACACACGGCAGAGTTTAACAGGAGGGCAGCTACTGTAATCCTATACACTTTCCCCAACTTTTGGCTCTCAGCATTGAGTCTCTGTATGTATATGTGGCTGTAGAGTATGCAGATTTTTATAACCCACACCTCAGTCTCACCATCCAAACTGAAAAGTTCTGGTTGCTTTTGTGATAGGTACACCTTTTTCTCAATGATCTTAGACGGAAGAGAGAAAAAAAAGAGATCTGTTGTTATCTTCTTGATTCCCTTCTTACCTTCTTATTTCCTTTCTTGTTCACTGTAATACTTGGGTACAGAAATTGAGAAAACAACATCAAGCAGACAAAGCAATTCCCTTTTCAGCTAAGATCAGCTATACTTTTGATTTGGTTGGAAGAACAAGGATCCTGCCTGCAGCAGCTGTCCACTCCAGCAGTTTGTAAACTGTAAGTTTTATGTAAATACACCAAAGTCTGAGTGTTTTTCACTGTCTTTTTGACCTGCAAAGCAGGCTGAAAATCTCTTGAGAACAGGAGCTCTCATGAGAGTATATGAACTTCAGGTCAGGACAGAGTCTCCTGGATCAGCATTCCTGACAGCATTTCAGTGATTCTCTGCTGGTCCCAGCTGGAACCTGTACATGCTGAGGCAGCTGCAAAACAGACAATAAGCTCAACTGAGCAGCTTCCAGCTTTGGTAGAGCTCTGGAGTTCAGCTTAAAGTTGGGAAGGAGAAAGTTCAGGTTGGTTCTTTTCATTTACATTACTTCATTCATTTTCTAACAAGGGACCACCTGGAAAGGGGATATTGCCCTGTCTGCCCAAGGATGGCCAGATGCCAAGCAGATTGCACTGCCGAGTGAATATATTCCACAGATGTCTGCACTTGCACGATGCAGCAGATAAAAGATATGTAAAGCAGAACTCCTATATCCTGAGAACAGCAATTCTGCTGAAGTGGCAAAAGGGAGCCTTTCTTGCTACAGTGAGCCAGAAGGAAACACTTTTAGATGGAACTAATTTTGTACACTCATTTACTGTTGACTGTAAAGGTGTTTTACCATAAATGGTACGCTCAGTAGTATGTACTTAGGGATAATGTGCACGGATTTCCCTTAGGTAAGGAGGGTCAGAGGGAAGTAGGCCAACATCATGGGATGGATGGCACCTTTGGAAGCAGTAATTCTGGAGAAGATTTGGATGATTACGACCACTGATGCAATCTTGAGACTAAAAGAACCAATATAATAGGATTTAGGAAGAGACAAACATGAAGGGAATGGGAAATAATTTCCCTTGTGTATGTAGTATGGTCTGATTCCTGGTGGAACCTGATCTTTTGTCTAGAATTCAGGAACAGAAAAAAACCGAGAACTGCTCAGAAAAAGATTCACAACAATATAAAAGGATAAAAACTCTACCGCACATCAAAAGACAAAAGCTCAACCTGTTTAATCGACTCTACAGGAGATTCAGGAACAATCAATCTGTAAACACCTACACAGAAAATTATAAAAGAAAAATTGCTGTGATTTAATAAGTGGTATGTGGTAGTTGGTAGGCAATATAGAGAAACTGAGATTAAAAACCATGCAGAGGCAATTAACCACTGAACTGATTTACAAAAAACCCTGCTCAGTGAAGTCACAGGAGTGCTTTAGGAAGGTGAGATTATTCTAATTCTCACAGGAACTAAGTCAGGGATGTGCTATGGTTTGTGATATGCAGAAGCTCCAGCTACATGATCACTTTAAAGCTTTTTGACCTTTTAATCTGCATGGGAAAAAATACAGCAATGGTTATTTAAGACCCTCCATCTCACTCCCCTGTTGTGTAATGGATTTCAAAACAGCTGAATGTATTTTAGTGCTGCTCCCCCACAGAAAAATATTGATAAAACTAAATTAGATGTGGAGAGTTCATGTCAAATTAAGCATCTTGGAACTGGCTGTAAAAAATGAAAAATTCAAGTTACAAAGAAAGCCAGGCCAATACTCAGAAGGCCAAATATAAAGTATATCTGTGAGGATGTCCTCACACAACCTGCTTTCAAAGTACTTGGCCATACATAATCCTACACATGATACTGCAGCACTAAATGGTATTGAAAATAACAGGAAATAAAATGTTTTGCATGAGATTATCCTTTCTTATAGAGCACAACTTAGCTAAATTTTGCTTTTTTGCACTTCAAAACTCAGCTCCTGATGTACACTTTTGTGTAAATGCAGCTGCTTATTCCTGCACACATGAGGGCAATGCACTGCTTGTGCTTTCTACAAATACCGAGGCACTGAAATCCCCTAACAATGCAGCCTTGACGAATCTGAATTGCTCACTCACCCACTGAAATTCTATACGGAACAACTCAAGAGCTGTTCATCTCACAGCAAAACCTGCTTCCAAACCTTCCCTTTCTTGAGCATCTCAGTGGCCACAGACACAGATTTCCATTATAATTTCAGCAATATTTGGAGAAAATGAATACAGCTCTTTTCGTGCGTTTCATTTTATCTTCTACTACAAAGAAACAGCCAACTTTTCCCCCGTCTGATCAGGAGAGAAATAACGTCCCACGAAAGTTCACGAACCAAACCAGCCTCCTCCCCCACATCCTGCTCCGCTCTGCAGCACGGTGCGCGGGTGCCTTCGGACCAGCGCACTGGGAGCTATCAGTAAGGCACAGGAGGAAATCAAATGCCGATTTTGCAGCATACATAAAAGCACAATTCTCTTTTTAATCACTTGTTCTCATGGGACAAAACATCAACTCTCTGCCTCATCCTACCAGTAGCTCTCACAGCACCAAACTCAGCCTGTAAATACAACTTTCCCAAGTCAATAATATCGTGTTGGAGGTTTCCTCGGACTTCATGAGCTGGAGATATTTCTCCCCATCTCCTTTCCCTGGAGCATCGGCCATCCCTCCGCCTGCCCAGGCGCGCACCGGCCCCGCTGCTGCAGTACCTCGCTTCTAAAAGAAGTTCACGCGCTGCTCCTCCTCCTCGCACCGAAGCACAAAAACTAACCCGAGGCGGCCGAGACGCCGGGCTGCCGTCCTGGCCTCACTCAGCGGGGTCAGGTNTGTGCAGGTTGGGGGCAGGTCTGGCACACCCACCAACGCGCGAGGTGGGAGACGGGCGGGGAGCAGCCGCCGAAACGGGACGGGGAGGAGGAACTTCGTTAAACTCCGCCGAACAAAACCTCCGAAGTTTTGCGTTTTCTTCCTCCAGTAAAAAGATGCGCTTGCTTTTTTGCCTTTTTTTTTTTTTTTTTNTTTTCCCTTCATTTTTTGTTTCGAAACTAAACCGAACTGCCAAACGTTTCAGCTGGTCACCTTGCAGAAATAGAGCAGGCTGCTCCCCTTGTCAGCAGCGGAACCACTGTCCCTTTAACTCCTCCGTCACCAACTGGCTTTAGGACTGGGATTTCCTTTTGTCCTCTAAGGTGAACTGTCTTAGATTTATTCCAGGCTGGGTAAATACAGAGATAACTTCTAAATGCAAGGCACATACCACTTTTTAAATAACTCAGCCAGTCATTTCTCATCTCCTTGGAAACATTTTCCTACGTTTTTCAATTACAGACGCGAGTCTGTCTCAAACTAAAGGACAGAAATTCGAGGGTGGTTTTTGATCGTTGGAAAGATGTGAGATTCCAGTGCAGTCTTGCAGATAGGAAATGAAGGGAATAAACCGCCTGTTTTTAAACACCAAGCAGGACAAATTTATGACATCAATAACAGGATATACCCATTTGTGATAGCAGGAATTAGACTTAATGATCCAGGAAGTTCTTGCCATAAAAGGAAGGAGAAGGAGACCCAACCTATGTACCAAACACCCAGGTCCACCAGCACGGAGTGCTCCACCTGCCAAATACACTTCTAGGTAGTCCCAAATTCCCTGGTTTTGCCTGTATTTTTTTCTTTCCTTGCCCTTACCTCTGTTCCAAGCAATTCAGGTGTAAGACTGAAAACCACAGGAACAATCTGTCAGTGCCTCTGAGAAACTGCTAACATCCTTCTGCTCCTCTGTGACACTCCTTGGGTTATTTAGGTTTATCTCATTTCGCCTTATTGATTACTACGTAGAAAAAAAATACATGTGGTATCTTGACACACTGAGGAAAAGACAGATTGTTTGAAGGCAAGGTTATCTGGATAATTGGGAAGTAATGCCAAAATTTTTTTTCTGCCTGGCGTGCAGAACAATTATGGATTTGCAATTTACCCATTAAATTATATCGGTATAGAAATAATTTTAGGTACATGAAATTAACCACAGAAGGTTATGGCTTGAATGGTGGAGTGTGGCAGCATGAAGAACCAAAAATGGAAGGCCAAGCTATGACTCCTGGGTGTTGGTACAAAGGTGATTGTTAATTAAATAATGAAAGGGAGTGAGGGTAGGTGATGGAATGGATGTGATCAGGGACTGCAGGGACAACTGTGTGAGTCTTTCCTGTGGGAAAGGTGCCGATCAGCATGCAACAAAGCTGGCGCCTAGAAGAGACATGACTGCCTTACAATCTGCTGATAGGCAAAGAGTCAGAATCAGTGTGGTTAGATGCCTTTCCTCAGAAAAAACCCAAAACAACAAATAAATTAGGAATGGCCACATGCTGTTTTTACTTGTGCCAACCTATCTGTCTAGGCCTTTGCAATTTGAGTCTAATAGTACTCATCTGAAATGAGTAGTAATTACATTTGTTTTGTAATCCCCCCAGGTCTGCCAACCGTGAAGCTGTCCCTTACGCAACACCGTCATGCCTCACTTCCCTCCCACACCTCGTTGTAACAACTTCATGTAGCAGACAAGGCGTTGTCTGTCAGTGTAAGAGAAAGCTTCTTTCACAGAGGCTAAAAATTCCCAGGCTTATAGCAAATTGAGGCTTAAGCAGAACGAGATGGAGAACTTAGCCCAAGGACAATCTGCTTGAACAAAAAGTTTTAAAGGCGTGGGCTTAAACAAACACACTAGCTGGAAAAGATGAAAATTCAGACCTGCTCTTGTGACTTTCCAGGTGAACAGTGTTCCTTTTCTCATTTTATCCTTTCTCTCCTCAGCCAAGGGAAAACTCTGTGTAGATAGTTTTATTTGCTGTTCTGTCTGTTGTCTCAATCTTTCTGAGTGGAACAGTAATGTAAGATGAGCAGGGAGATGAAGTCATCTTTCCCTAGACTCCTTCTTTTGTTTCTTGTTCCCAATTAGGGTCCATAATTAATCTGGCCACCAGGACAGAGCACTGCATGGAGTGCTGGGATGTCACAGACATACTGAAGCATGCTTGTTTCTCAGGAAATGGGTTTTTTTCTCATCAGGTGGTAGTCCCTTGAGCTTTTGTCTAATACAAAAAAAAAAACTTTTAAAATGTGCACATTAATTAACTCAAATTAGGGACAGAATCAGGTTTGTGGGGAAAGAAATAAAATCTTCATTCTAAAAAAGACTATTCACTGAAATGCACTATAGAGCTGTTATTATCTCTAAGCAGAATGTCTCAAAAACTGTCAACAGCATTTTTGAAAAATGTAAAGGATAAATTCACTCCAAAATACCTGTTAAGCTGGTAACTCAGTCTCTGCTTGGCTGCGGGAAACCTAAGTTCAACTCTGTTTTTCTTTACACAAGAGCTCAACCTGAACTTCATGTCATCCAACTTCATCCTAGAGAAGGATCCTACCCACCCTGCTATTTCCAGTTTGGGTCCAGTCTGTCAAAACCACACCTTGGACCTTGATGAAAGCTCAGTCAAAACCAATGTGGCTACAATAGCTTTCCAACAACCCCTACAGAAAAACTAAAACCAGCTGATAAATATTGTGTGTCTCGTTCAGCACTTGTGAGACTGTCCTTTGGATGTTTGACACCCCTCTGGCAGATAGTGTTGCAGACAGCTAACCAACAGAGCTTTTACTGCTCTAAAAGGGGCCTGTTTAGCAGCCTAATGGATCTCATTGCAGAGCAAATAGCTGAGGGGTCTCTAAATTCTCCTGCTACTCTTGAGAAGGTGTAATTTTCATCACACATCACATTCACTTTTTTCTTATTCCTATTCATCCTTAAAAAATATTAAAGCTCTATGAAAGTCTGTTTCAACTCTGTTTCCTGAGGCATTTGAAGCATAGGTAGCAGATAAGGACTTGCTCTTGAGCAGTATCTTGTCACTGCTGGCCTGTGTTTATCCTGCAGCAGCTGAGAAAGAGAGAAGGAACCAAGCCCAGGCTGAAGACAATCCTCGGTCAGCAGCATTTGGCTTGTGTTTATCATTTACCTTGCAACCACTGAATTCTGAGCAGCTGCTATTCCAGAATCCCTTTCTTGGGAGGAAAATATGGCAAAATTAAAGCCCAGTAGTCCAGAATGGGTTTCTGTAGTATCATCCTAGCAGGATGGTTTAGGCCAGGATATAATCAAAGCAAATAAACACCACACAGAGAATGAAAGGCATCGATATCCATTAGGAGAAAAGCTTAACTGAAAGCCAGATACTCCTCAGCTATACAACACATGGCATAATCCAGGCACTAGTCAGAGCTAAATACAACTTCTCATGACTGAAAATATGAATAGCCAAACGCACTGATACCTGGGAAATCTATGAGATATAGTCTCTGACAAGTTTCTGCTTGTTACATAAATCCACATGCCTGAAGCAGCATTTTGCCAATAAGCGTTTAAGGTCTGTGAGAAGAAAAATGTGGGGAGAAGTTCACAGGTCACAGAAGTTAACAGACCACTGTCCAACTGGTCCAGTTCTCATGCTGAGAACTCTGAGAGACGCCTCCTTCAACCCTAAGGGTGTCCTAACCTTGCCTGCCATTTAAATCTATTTGAAATGGATGCACCTCCTGTCACAAGTGACCAAGTCCTTCTTGGTCTCTGAGCTGTAGGACAGGAGCTTTGTGCCCTAAGACAAGGCTGGTTCAGAAGTGCCTGAGAAAGCTATTTTCCCCACAACCTAGTTGGATTCTAACTGACAGAAAACATTTCTCCTGCTGCTGTGAAGCAATCTGTGCTGTGGCTGAGGAGATCTGTGTGCATAGAAAGGTATGGCATGGTAAGGAAGCCAGAGGAGAACACAGGACACTGTTAAGACCTGTCTGATTGAAGAGCCACTTGGTTGGGTTGGTCTGATGTTCACTCATCCCTTCCAACAAAAAACATGACTGAGATTTTTGTTTGAAGTCTTGCAAGAATTTACAAATAGGAGTATGTATACATGCACACCCCCACACTTATTTAGAAATATATGCATAGAGAGACAGAATGAGAGAGTACCCTGGCTCACCTGCTGCATGCTTCTGCTGCCTTGTGAGTTTCAGGCACATAACAGAAAGGCTTCAACCAGTGCCTGAGGCAAAAAAATCTGAAATCTTAGCTCCCGACCACGATGAGTAGAAGGCATACCACTTCTCCAGTGCAGTAACACTGAAGGGAACAGAGACATAATCTCAAGAAGCAGCAAAACCAGTGCCAAAATAAATGCAGGATCCTCAGGATTTATGAGGAGGAAATATAGCTTAAAACTCTGGCCTTTCATTCTTCTGGAGCAAAGCAAACTCTGGCATGCTCAAGGAGTTATATTTTTGTGAAACAGCTCCTAAGCCTTTAATGGCTATTACAAAAAGCTGTTTCCTCTATTGGTATAATTTATAATAACTTTATCTTCAAGTGGAAGGTGATATTTAATGAAAGACTTGTGTATTCTGCCATGTTACACAAAAGTCACGTCTATTGTAACTTATTCCTGGTTTGGAAGCTGAGAGAAGCTTCTGTCACCTAAATGATAGACATATTGTGTAAGTCACTTTCTTTACCGCAATTTAGTGGAAATTTTGTCCAGTTTCCTATTAGGTTGCCAGCACAGATAGGACAGAGTGACTATGCTGAGTGTAACCAGCTTTATTCTCACCTGCCACTCATTCCCATGGGTCTGGGAGTTATATGGTTAAAATCACCTTCTGCTGAATCACTTGAGGAATGCTCAGAGTGACTTACCTCAAGACCAGCAGTTACAGCGAGGGACAGCGTGACTCTACCTTGGCCAAAGGGATGAGTTGCAGAGCTACTAATTGTTTTCAGAACGTGAGAGGCCAAACAAAGGCTTTTCATATCTGAGACATCACGGTTGATTTGTCCAGGTCATGGTCTGAATGGCTGATGGAGACAAATTCTCCAGCTCAGCAACATGCAGTTTAATGAAGACTTGTTCAGTGAGTCTTATTAGCAAGGAATTTTGCAGTGTCTAAGGAGGAGAGGTTGATATGCTTTCAATAGGACACAAAGGGTGGTAATTTCTAATCTCTGCTCCATTCTTTAAAATTCATAGCCAAATTATAAAGTATGAGAAGCTGAGGGAAAAAAAATCCCTATGCAGTTGATAAAGGCAGCCTTTGTATTCAAATTTCTGTGGGAGAAAACACAGAGCTGAAAATTATGTTGGAGGATCTTCACTGTTCCCACCATCTTACCTCGCCACAGGAATTAAAAATTACTTTATCCTTATAGTGCTCAAGAGTCTGGCCATTCATCACAGAAGACAGATGTTACTTACTGGCCATAGTTCATTGCATCATTCATTGCATTAGGGATTCTAGCAGTTATTTTTAACAGAAGTTGTATTTCCACTGTTTTGTACAAGGATATTGAAATAAATTACTTTACAGTAGACTGTACTGGCAGATGCAGCATACAATTTGGAGACTATTACTGTATATGCACCACAGTGTCCACAGTGTTTTCCTCTTTTTAAATATCTTCCCTTTTCATTGCACATAGTCAATGTGGAAACTGACTTTTTTAAACACATTGCAAAGCCAGCTCCACTTACATGAAAAAATACAAAATACTGCATTTGCCAAACAGAACTGGGATTGAAGGCTTTTGAAACAAAACACTGAAGAATTATACAGGGAGTGTTAAGTTCTTAAACTTTTCAGGAAAGATAGTGAGAAATATTTACCTCCTGATGATTACTAGGCAATCAGATTAAAAATGGCACAAGAACATATTTTACACTTTCATTTCAGGTAGGCTCAGAGTGACTCTAGCAATCTGGCTGTATTATATGTCTCTTTAGATTATTGCATGGAGACTCTAGGTGGTTATGATGTTAAGCAGAGAGACCACTTGCCTCCAAAATTTCATCAACTTGAGTGGCATTTTCCAGGTTCATGCTAATTTAAGTGAAGACTTCTATACTCAAACACTACTCATAGTATTTGAGTATAGAAAATAAAGTTTTTTGAGGTTTTTTTTTTTGAGGTGTGGGGGAATGATTTAATGACATTAGAAAAATGAAAATACCCACAAAATTTTCATCCATAAAATTGAGTTTAAAGATAATACGCTTTTTTTTAATGTGATGGTAGAAATCCAGGTATAAGAGTCAAACTCCTACAGCACCGTACAAAATAGAAAATATCTAGGGAAATATTGCAGCTTCAGATTCCTGTAAGGTGCAGAAATTATCACCACTGATGAAATTTAAATAACACTGCAGGGCACTCCAGTAAAGCATTAGCTACTGCTAGAACTAGTATGTATTTTCTCAAAGACTACCATTACTTCACTACTTTGCAACAGTGGTACTTCAATTATCCAGTCAACAAAGAGAAACTTAAATTTTGAAGCAGATTAGGAAGAAATTCTTCTGCATGCAGAAATGCCTTCTGCCAAGTAATGGGGAATGACAGTACCTTTACTCATGTTTCCTTCCCTGCCAGAAGGGAATGCAGAATGTAGCAGGTCACCCACTACAAACAAGGCGATGCCACTGGCATCAAAGCTTTTAAGCATTTAAGTTATTTTAAATTGGGAAGGAATAGAAGTAGAGCAGCACCCAGAAGAGAAAAAATGGGCAGGAAGAGAGAAAATCCTATGGTGAAAAAAGGGAAAAGGGACCATGTGGGTTAAAGAGCATTTCTTAGAGCACTGGTAGTTGGGAGGCTCAGGAGTCACCTTGAAACTTTTCTGTAAAGCAGGAGATGGGCTGGAGCATGAGGATTAAAGCTATTCACTAAGAAATAATTCAAATATGGAAAAGGTATAGTCTAGTCATCCATCCTTGTGTTTTCTTCCCCCTTAATTCTTCCCTGGAGAAAGATATCAAAAGGCACATAAGGTGGGTTTCCAGGTCTAGCAGGAGACCCTTGCTATTTCCAGGAATTATCAGGTTAATCTCAAGTGCCTTTGCTCATTGAAGAGTGACTCTTCTCCCTGCCACCTGATGAGGGGTGGGTTGATTTCTACTGATCTGGCTTTTCCTTTCATCCAGCAGACAAGGAGCTACTGGCTCTGGCAAAACCCTTCTCCTTTCACACCTGTTTGTTCCATTAGTTCAGGTTTGGGTTGCTCAGACATGTGAGACAAACTGGTTTTGTTCTGTGGATGCAGCTGGACTGTCAATCTCAGCAGAGCACAGCTCACCCTTTTGCCCCAACAGTCCCTCACCCTCTGGCAGACCTGGATCAGCTTGGCAGGGGGACAGAGGACAGGGCTGAAGCCTCAGTCACCACTTTTTAACAGCTGAGTCTCTTGGCAACTGAATCACCTGCTGAAAGTAAATCACACTCAAAACACCTTCTCTGCATTTCCCTAACTCCCTTGCCCTCTCAATAGCCCCCATTACCATTAGCATCACTGTTATGAGAACCCTCATGTCCATTGCCTCTGACTGCTCTGTCATTGAGATGCCATCTGTTGTTGATGCCTCATCTATTAGAGCACTGACCTCTCTTAGCTAAGCTGCTGTGACCTCTATGGGAGATCAGTTCATCTGATGCTGTCCATCTCTGGACACATACATGACTAATCAGGAAATCAAGTGCTCTTCATGATGTTTGAACTGTGCTGTGACACATAGGCTGGTCCCTGCAAGCCTGGGACACAGAACTGCCAAGAGAGCTGAAGCTGAGTCCTGTAATTTCGAACCAAGCAGAGATCAAAAGCATACCTGCAGAGTTTGATCACATTGTGGGGAAGCTCTCATAACACTTGTTATATCTAAAGAATTTGCAGTGGCATTGATTTTAGCAGAGATGTATGGTAGTAGCAGAGCCCTGAGTACATACCCACATTGTTAATTCAGGTCACTGTGTCTTCACTGCCTTTGCAGCCAGGCTAAATCAAGGAAACCTGCTCATGCGTAATGCAATATTAAGGCCAGATTTACTTTGAAAGCTGAGGTGTACCATCAGCAAGGACAGATCTGTGTGTGCAACAATAAGCACACAACTCTGCTGAAACCTCTTCAGCGAAGCATGTTTTCAAATACAGCCTTTAAAGCAGTACAGTTTGGTGGCTTTAGCAAGAAAAGCATAATCTACTCACTGAGATGAAGATGCAAGATGAAGGCTGTGCAGTCCAATTACAGCATTTGCTGAAGAGACACACCAACACTCAAAGAAGGGGAACAATGCACATGCAACTACGTCAACAGAGTGAAATGCCTTTGTGTCTCTTCCTCCTTGGAGACAAAAAACTCAAGAGATTTGCGGGGAATCCTGCAGGTCTCCCAGGATACACCATAGTTCACACTAATAATGTGTTGCTGGAGGCAACCGAGCCTGAACAAACAAATCAGTCCGGGGGAGGAGGAGTGGTGGGTTCATGAAAGCAAAGCCCCCAGGAAAGCCCCCCTTTACTTCTTTTATGTAAACTTTCCCACCCAGATCCTAATTCTGGCTGGCTGGTGAAGGGCCTGCTGCAGAGGAGGTGCAGTGAATTGCCCTGGGCCAACCTCGTGTCCCACTTGTGGAGCCAAGTGCCTGTGCTGGAGGCAGCCCTGAGCACAGGAAGAGCTGGAGCTGGCGCTGTGGCTGCGTGACAGATGCACTGACACCCTCCAGTTGTCTGCTCTGCAGGTGCACCCTGTGCCTCTCTACATACTCCAGGCTGGCATGTGCTCCCTTCCACCCCAGGCCCTTCTGAAGGCTCATGACTACCACCAAGCATACAAATGCATGTGTAGCAGAGGTAGGACAATGGCAGCACATATAGACAACCAGTTCGAATATACTGCAAGGGTACTTGCCTGATGCACTGGCACAAAAGGAAATAAGATCCTGGGATGTATCAAGGGGACAATTCCTGAAGATGGGAAAGTTAGTATCTTGATATGGACTGTGGTGAGACCTCAGTCTTGCACAGTTTTGATCACCACATACCTGAAAGATTAATTCAAACATCAGTGTGAGCTGAGAAAAGCTTTCTAGGATGAGGAGGAGAATGGAGACCCAGAATATTAAAGAGCTTGTCTCATTCAGTTTAGTAAATGGACGCAGACAGGGAGATAATTACCCTGTATAAATATATTAAAGTGCTTACACTGAAGAGGGCAAAAAGCTATTTGAAAGACAATATTGGCACAGGAACACATAGATAGGAAATGGTCATGAATACATTTACATCAGGGCCTTGGAAATAGATTCCATTCCTATGATCTTAACTGAATCATATTAAAAGCTCTCTGAAGTGTCTACATGTGAAAATACAGTAGCTTCAATAAACCACTGACTAAAGTCTTCACTTAAACTGAATAATTTCTACAAAGCCTGTAATGGGCTTGAGAGCACAGAGCTACAGGACATATGTTGGCAGGATCTCTAATCTCCTTTTAGACACTACATTAAATGGCTAGGTTTGGAGAGGAGCACACTGAGCTGAAGCTGTTTGAAAATTTTGTTCAACTGTAACAAGAATAGCTGGGACATGAGAATCTTGGAAACAGTTTTAGGTGTAAAAGCCGGATCTGGACTTCTTCACAAAAAGTACTGAGTACTCTTAATAGTTTTTAAAAAATGAGTCCTAAGTGATTAGTTCCAATCAGTGACCATGAAATATACTGCAGTACCACAAGGGTACTGACAAGTAAATTGGACTGGCATCCATGTGACAAAACCCAGAATCAGAATTCTCATTCTTGCTAATCAAGATCAGAATGATGAAATAGCATGAAGTCTCCTCTTCCTCTCATGTAATTCACACAGTCAAAATGCAAATACTAGTTTATATAGGCAGATGATTTTGGTCTCATCTGTGAAACATGAGAACAATTAAGACCAAACTGCTTCTAATAATAGATGAACATGGCTACTAAGATTCATGTCATATCTGTGTTCCAGTGTTATATGGTTTGATCAAGGCTAGATGAGGTAAAAAACAGAGATAGATATTGAAATAAAGACATAAGTCAGCAATTTCCCTAGAGCACTGTCATCCAACTCTGTTCATTTCTTCCTTTAAAGAACAGAAAGTGTTACATTTTTTCCCTAACACTGCGACTGAATAAAAGAAAAAAGGAGGCAGAAGTCCTGATAGAAGTGGATGTTTATCACAAGTTTCTAAGTGGGCATGAGAAAATAAGTTATCAACATATCAACTGAAGTTTTTGCTTAAATTATTCTGTTCCTTATTCATGTTTTTGACAAGTCTGCTTCCCATTTTATCCCACACTGTTCTTTGAGGAGATGACTCTATAACTGATCCCCTACAGGTGTTCATCATCACTTTTCCAATTCCTCTGGTGTGTAATCCAGTGATGCCCTGAGCCTTTCTTAGGTTTCGGATGATATCACAGCAAGAGAGGAACAAGCAAATCCATGCATTTGGATATTGTGAAATTTCTCATTCTTACTTGTTCTCTGCTGCTGCCAGCTTTTTCACTGGCTGTTTTACTCTGCCAGCTCCATTCAGCCCCTTCATAATCAGACAGGAAATTCCACACAGAACTGGGATCTCTAATCAAGAGCACATGCAATGATTTACAACTCCTGTTAATTGGTACTGCTGCTGAAGCCTTGCTTGCTTCTCTGCCATGTAGGATCAAGGGTGGAAAATGCCAGTTCTCAGGTGGGTGACTCCTGCTGTAGTTTGGGAGCTGCAGAATTGTGTTCCTTGGGGTGCAGCCACTGCTGCAGGGCACTGGCTGTGGTGCTGAGTAGCACGAAGCTGGGACAGTGCTTCTCCAGAGCTACTCTAGTGCCATTCCTGCCTCCTGCCAGCAGTGCAGCAGCATGCTGCCAGGAACTGAATGTAACAGGTGAGATAATGTCCCTGAAGACTGCCACTAATGTTTTCCCCTTTGAAAGAGCTGGATGTGGGGAGATATCTTGGTGTTCTTCTCTCCCAGCAGCTTTAAGCTTGGAAACCACTTAGCCACTTGGAAGCATCCTGCAGAACTGGTTCAAATAAACCACGTTGTTCCTCTGTGAACACAGCAATCACAGATAGCTGCTGCACTTAAGCATTCCATCTCCAATTAAGCTTTACACTGAAATGTCCTGTCCAGCTGCAAAGTCTCCTGCTGAACTCCTCAGGCTTATCATATCAGCATGTGGCTTTCTGCATTAGAGACCAACTGGGGCCAACGTAAACACTGTGTCTGAGGAATCACAGCCTTACAAACAGAAATAAAGGGCTTTGTACCACCTATTCTGCCTCACTGGCCTGAGACAAACTACAAAGCATCCAATCACATCTATTTTCTCAGGATATTGCCTATATAAAGGCAGATCAGAAGGTCAGTCCTGTGAGTTGCCCTGAGCTTCTCTCTGCTGTCCTTTCAGCTGATCTGACTATGTAAAAGCATTGGTGAATAGGTGTGAAAAGAGTGAACTTCATCAAGAACACCATGTAGGCTCAGAATTTAGCTCTTCTATAATAAAGATAACCCTGCTACAAATCCACAGTTACTGTACCTTGCACTTCCAAACAGCCATGAGAAGAAATCTCACCAGCTGAACTAGGAGATGCTCATTTAGCTGTTTGCAGCACAGGCCAATGACATGAACGAGATCAGAACTGATTCTGTGCTAGCAAGCAGACAAGAAAACAGTCAAAGTTATTATATATATTTTTTAAAAATTTTTTTTTAAATTATAACATTATAACATTCCATTCTTAGAATGTGGAGGAGCAGGGAAGGCCTAATTAATTCACGGGGTAAGCACCATAAAACTCAGCACAGTAGGCGTTAGTAGGAGCAGACACTTCTGAGCTTTCTTCTAACTCCTTTCTTACTATAAGAGCAATGTTAAATCCTGTCCTCCTACACCCCAATATTTCTCATTGTTTCTGAAAAAAAAGCAAGAATCTGATAGCCCTACAGCAGCATCAACTACTCTTCTTTGTGAAGCAAAGTAACAGAGAAGATAAATAATCAGTGTTATTTTCTGGGGCATAGTGGAGCTAGATATTGGACCCTTTGAAGTCAGCAGACTGCATTTTGCCCCACAAGAGGTGGCAGAGCTGAGCTCAGTGACATCTCATCTTGCTTTAAGTGTTACCACTAGGACAGTCTTTTTGAAAAACGATGTTTTGAAGGGATGGAAATGGCTGATCAGGGATCAGGGACTAACTTTGCTACAGCTGATGTTAATCAGAAAGATATTATGCAAATATTTGCTCAGGATATGGTGGTATTATAGAATGGCTTGGGTTGGAAGCAACCTTAAAAATCATCTTGCTTCAACCACCGTGCAATGAGCAGAACACCTTCCACACCTTGTTCCAAGCCCCAACCAGCCTGGCCCTAAACACTTCCAGGGATGGGGCATTAGGAAAAGGTTTGAAAAGTTATTCCTTGCCCTCTATTACCTCCAAGAGATAGTTGGAGCTGAGCTTGTCAGAACTGCCATTTCCAAGTTTTGGAACAGAAGCACCAGAACTCCATTAAACAATGTGTTTCACTTTGAAAATAACAACATTTTCAGAATTAATTCCTTGTGCTATTTATGAACTGTCTGGATTTTGAGAAGTTAGGGGTCACACATGCAACCTTCTATCTCCAAACATGCAGATGTTCTCAGAAAATAATAACATAGCAATTTCCTCAGTATCCCAGTAGTCCCAGAGATACAAGAAAGTGCCAAAGAGAACAACTGTTCAGTAAACTGAACCCGTAACATCAAACACGACATAGCTGCAGCCTTGCTAAGACACAAATCAACAACAGAAACAACACAACTAGCAACAATGCACCTAAAATTGCTATGAGGAAACTTATGCCTACACATAGATGTACACACACACACACACACACACACAGAGCTTTATTATATAATACAGAGAGTTTCTATTATATATTCTATTAAGTTTATAATAGAATTAAATTTATGAGCTATGAAAAATATATGTATCCTATTTATTATACACATATGGACCATATATAATTATTTATATTTTGTATACAATATAATTTTAATTTATATAAATAAAATTATTTTTAAAAAGAATGGTGAAATGCAGAAATCTAAATTAAGCTGTGAGGTATTTGGGCACAACCTCAGAACAGATCCATAAGCACAGTTACAAGAAGGCCTCTCCCTTGCTCCTCTGTCTCACAGATATTTGGCCTTTTTTGAAAGCTGAGACAGGCATCTGCTACAGAAGGAACAAATACTTGTATTGTATCAGTAACAGAGATGTCCTGTGTTACTTATCTTGCAGAGCACAGCACAAAGGCCAAAAGTTCCCACTCCTTTTCATGCTCATTGATCCAAGCTGAGCGACATGGCCAGGCACGGTAAGAACTCTGAGGCAAGGGGCACTTCCCCAGCACCAAGCACAGCTTCACACACACTGTGAAACCCCAGCTGTGGCAAAGTGCCTGCTGTTATAACCAAATAAACATGCCCACGTTAAATGGACAGTCTGCTACCACCTGACCCACATTCATTGGCTAGCTGCTGCAGGCTGAAGGGTCCCCTGTGCTGACAAAGATGAGGATAATATAAAAGGCTTCTTGGTGCCAGAGTTCTAACAAGCATAGGCAATCAAATGCAGCATCTTTTAGCTGTACTTTGATACAAAAGCAAATCTTTTTCAGGTCTGCTCATGCAACATTTACCTTCACCACTGTGAACATTGCTGCCTTTACAGGACATCAGTCTGCTTATCCCAACTCCATCACTTGGGAGGTTTTCTGCAGTCCCCTGTAGCAAGGGTAAACTTTCAGCTTGCATCATTCAGGTCTCTCTGATCTTCCTTAGACATCTTCCTAGGCCATATCTTGTATAAAGACATGCATTATATAAGCTCAAGCCCATTGGTTTTACACTCAGATTTTCTGTCAGTTGTGAGAAAGTTAATTCCCAGCCAATTTTACCTGCTTACAGCCTACCAGTCCTAGACACCAAGATGAATATTTTTTGGCTGGGACTTGTCTCTGTGTATGCCAGCAGTCAGACCTACCTCAGGCTTTAATCTGTTCCCACACAAAACCCTGTGCCCTGAACTACCACAGGCAGTTAGTGTTTAAGCATTTTGTATGCAGGATAAATTCAAGACAAGTGGTGAAACAATGGAACAGAGTATCCTTTTATCCTGTTCAGGCAATAAAAATTTGCCATGGCTAAAACAGTTATTTTACTTAGCATTTGCCAACAGAGTAGAATTTTTCATGCTTTTCTCATCACTAGGTTTTTCTCACTTGAAACAGTATTAAACCCAGACTTTTATAGACTTGATTCTTTACCATCACTAAGTAGATCAAACATTGACTTATTATTTTCATAGGGCTTTTAGCAGTGAAATTAGCCTGACATTTTTTTCCCTCCAGCAAGCTTGACCTTGGAGTCACCATCCTGGCTAGCAGTCAAGGTGACTTCATCATCACACAGAGCATGAAGATTCCTCTCTTTTCCTTCATGGAAAACAAATGCCATTTCATTGTCCTGATGGAGCCTTCAAACTTCACTACAAACAGAGGCAGCCAGTCCTTTGAGGGGAGAAATGCCAACCAAATGCTTGAATCAAGTCAGGTTTAAAGAACTGAATTTCTGGAGAAGGGCAGATAGGATGGAGAGAATAAATGTTCATACATTTTTCGTCCACTTACGCACTGTTATGGTGGGATGATGGTGGACTGAACAACAGAAAAGCAGCCAGAACTGTACAGCCATTCCATGGCCACTAGGTCCTCAGCTTCCCCACTTCCACAAATCTTCCTGATGCCAGCAGCCACCTTAGGGATTGGACTGTGAGGCATCTCAGGAACAGGACAAACAGATGCACTTTGTTCATGTTGCCCTTTTGCAAACTCTACACCTTGTGACAGGAAGACTCCGTGTGTTTCACACTTCAAGTTCCAGTATCACTAAGGTACTAGAAGTGTATGTTGCGTTTTATGTATCTTATGTTTATGATTAGTGTAGCTTATGTTTTAACTAATAACACAGCCTTGCTTATAATACCTCCTTTTTTACTTGTAAAAAATTTTAGGTGCATGGAGTGAGTTTTTGTACTCATCTTGCTAATAAATAGGTCAGCTTGTGACTGACTGAGAAAGACATAGTAAGAAAGTTGCTAACAGAGCTTTTACTGAAGAATGAGGTTCACTTTGGGTCATATATAGGATAAAATCCCATATGTGTGACAGGTATATACAGCAGTCCTTTTCTCTTTGACTTGCCTATATGATGTGAAGTTATATATGGACTGGGCATCTCTGATTCCCTTTGCTCAGATGGAGACAGCCCCAGTGACAGCAGCCTACACCAAATCAACAAAATAGCAATATCCAGCACATACTCCAGCTTGCTTATTCTACCTTTCTACCAAAAAGTGGTTTCCAAACACAGAGGTACAGAGAAGCAGAGTATTCCAAAATAAATACGGTCAGACAGATTTCTGGTCACTTCATTGTTTGAAAAAAGAATCAGCTCTACTTATCCAAAGTAACTACTACTTCTCCACAAATCCTTTGTCTAAAGTACTGAGCCAGCACCTACCATGCTGCTGTTTATAAACCTGCCTAGAAGTCTAATCCAGCTTCACTGAACCACCAAATAATTCTCTTTGCAGGTGATGTATGTGTATGTTTCTGTTTCTTATGGAAGACTTCAGTGAGGCTTAGGAAGCCCATTCTCACAAAACAGATCTCATTTCCCACATATATTTACATTCACTGCCTGAGAGAAAAGACATTAAATATCTCCCAGGTCTGAGCTATCACAACATCAGGGAATCAATTTTCATCACCAAACTGGGTAGCTACTGACCTTCCTCAGCTTGGGTTGAACATCTTCCAGCATAGTGCAGGTGCTTCCTCCTGAAGCTGTGTATTTTTTTTTTCTGTGGTCCTGACATGTCAGCTTTTTTAGGCACTGTGAAAGTCAGCTTTGTCATTCCAAAGTTCCCATGCTCCATGACATGACTGGCACAACTCTGCTTTATTTCTCCTGCTTCAGATTACCCAGAGTACAACTGGGGAGCAAAGAGCTATAATGCCATGTAGCACATTTTTCCACAATCAGATTGTGTCTGAATAGAGCCCTAAAAGGTCAGACACAAGATCCTTAAATGGTTAAAATCTGCTACTGAACCATCTTATGTCATGTCTTACGCTCTCTCTGCATTTACTGTTCATTAACAGTGCAAGGCACTATGCAAAGAATGCCTCCAGCAAACTGGATCTGTGACTTGGCACTCACTGGAACAGAGAGGAGCAAGCAGAACTGGGCCTGCCTCAGCTGAATATACTGTTGAGAAAATTTCTGCATGGAAATTCAGGAAAGGCATCCAGCCTCTCCTGCAACACGCTAGTTCCTAGATCAGCTTAAGTTGATGTGGCATGTGCAAACCAAAAATGCTCCAAGACAATCAACTGGTATATAGTTGCATTTGCCTCTAACTTTAGGAGCCTGCACATCAGAGCTGTGTAAAATCCAAGTGTGATTTTTTTGAAATTAGAATAGAGCAAAATGTTAGTCTGCCTAATCCTTGAGTTTGTTCTGCTTTGGATCCATTCCCTGTGGCTCAATTCTGAACTCAATTTTGAAGTGAATTTGTGAAGCATCAAAAAGATTGAGATGGAAGCTCGAAGGCTTCCCTCTTACCAGCTGAATCTGCTGCAGATGTTCTACCACTGGTCAAGTCCTCAGTATTAAGTGATTGCAGATCTGTGTAGGAGGGAGCAATGCTTGGGCTGCTGGTGTCCTCTGAGTTGGTTGTCCAGCTGCTCTCTGAGGCACGGGCTTGCCTCTCAGAAGAGTTGGAAGAGGGGGAAGTCCAGCTGGGTGCTTTTGATGCAGACACTGGTTGCAGAAAACAGGTATTGGTTAGAGACATGCAGGACAATATACCCGAAGATCACAACTATTCCAAAGACATGCTAGATCAGTGTACTGGGGCTCTGTAAATACAAATTCCAACATCCACAGCAACACAGTTATTTTATTACAAATGCAGAGCTAGTGCCTGGCACTGTTACCCTCCAGCACTACTCAGCTGTCTGCCTTAGATTCCATACTGCAGGCAGCCATATGCTTCCCTGTTGCTCAAGTATTGGAGAAGCTGTGACTTTTGAGAACAAGATTTCATGTTTCTGACACTGTTGACAAGACCTGAATATGTTTGTTGTGAAACACAGTGGAGCTTTCACAGCACCACAGATTTTTTTAAAGTGGTTTTATTATATTTAATTAAGCATTCCCTATCTGTGACACCCACTCAAATGCAGTCATCATCTCAGAAATGCTCTGCATGCACGGGGAGTATAAAAATAACCTGAAATTGGCCTATTGATGTGCACTAGGAATGGCTTTTGTTTATGACATGCAGAATGTAGAGTCCCTATCTGAATATACTACACAACATTTCTGCTCAGACCAAAAACTCCGTTCTACTCATTTGCTAGACTTGCATGTCAAACAGTTCAGTCCTGCCTAACCATCACACAGAGTTTAGAGCACAACCACACACATCCACTGCTATGAGATTGTATTGTGTACTCTTTGTATAGCATATTCTTTGCCCACAACATCACTTGAATGCTAGGAACAATATGTGACTCTAGTGAGGAAATAATACTAATAAGAAAGAAAGTTATGGTTAAAAAGTCTTCCTGAACTAAGGAAAAGTGTATGGGTAGAGACTAGCTCTAATTTAATATCAGCTTAGTATCTGTTTTCTAAATTAGTACATCTGTATTTAGCTGTTAAACCAACAAAGATCTTGATGCTCTCCAAATCTACAGTTACTAAACAATTACTGACACAGAGATTTTCTTCTCAGTATGTAATAAACAAACAACCCTTACTAGGTTGACAGACACTTTTAATGTTAAAGAAGATTTATCTCTCTCCATCCAAGAGATGTGATGGGACACTTCCTCATTATGGAAACCTGGTTGTGTGCATAGACAGAATATCCAAGGCTCTCTGCCTTGCCTCTTGAGAAGTGTGAATTTATTTTGTATATCTGTGCTGATAGCCTCAGGTAAGCAGGCAGTGGTATATGTGTACAGCTGTGAGCCTACTGATACTGAGTGGCTTCTGAGTGGAGTCATCCCTGAGGATGAGGAGCTGCAAGTCAGATCAGTCTCCTTATTGCACAGGTTGACAGCTGTTGTGTCAGACACACAACCAAAGCCCACCCCTCCTCCCCACAGTAACTGCACACGGTGTTGTGCCTGTAGAGAGAGGGTGATGAATGGATGATTATAATCTGTCAGTGCCTCTCTCAGTCCTTTTGTTAAACATGGCATGAGGCACCTCAAAAGCCATCCTTAAAACTTCAGCTGAAATTGCCTTGACAGACAGAGCACTTTATTTGGACACAGAAGACAAACTAAAAAACTGAGCTCTGTACATGGATCATTAACAGGAGTCAAGTTTTTTTTTGAAGCGCGCTTTATATCTTAGAAGCTGTGGAATAACTTTATAGAAAAAAAATCTTAGATTTCCAGTATTATTTAAAGTCAGCAATATGAAAAAATCAGGCTAATTTAGAAACATGTAAGATACAGTAACTCAAATACTGCCAATTAGTTTTGTGCTTTCCAAACCAAATTTTTATCTAAGAAGGCAACAGGCTGGACTAGTGTTGCCAAATACTTCTATATAAGGGCAAATCAATTTTATTCCAGGTAAGTTGGGCCATCTTGAAAGAACAGAATTGTTTGCTTTTTTCCTAAAAAGAGCCTTGTACTTTGGAAAACCAAAACCACACACAGCTTTTTCTGCAATAGACGTTCTTTAAATTCTTACTACAGACAACTTCTAGCTGTGACTGTTCTGGGTTCACCAACAGTAATAATTAAAACTAGCAAAACTGCATTTTCCCCTATGCAGAAGACCATCTAGCAATCTCAAAAAGCAAGACAAGCAAAAGTAAACATCTACACATGTTTAAGATCTCTCTTCAGATACTTCTGCTGCTGCTCTTCAGATTCCTGGAAGTGCTTCAGCCAAATTCCTAAATGAGGCAGGGCTCTTTTCCTGAAATTTTGAATTCAGTCTCTAATGCCAATAGCCAGAGAGTCACAGCCTTTCTGCTGTAGGAATTTCTCAGAAATCTGTTCATGTTGAAAGACCAGTGCCAGAACTATCCCTAAAATGCAAATTCTGTAGCATGCATTGGATACTGGAAATCAACTCATTGTTTCCCAAAGCGTTTCCTTCAACATGCATTTTACTTTTCTTGACATGTTTATTCTTAAAACAATGGATTGGCTTTTAAGATGCAGGTTTACCTTGAAGCATTCACTCCTCTTTAGTGTTTTGATGACCTGTTCCTTGATCCCTACGCTGTATAACAATAAACCACGCTAGCATAATTTCCTTTCTTATTACATAGGACTTCGGATTTTTCTGATTTTAGCATAGCATCACAGCTTCTAGTAACAGGTGTAGTTTCCAGCTGCTGATTTTGTGTTGCAAATATTGCCTACTTTCAGAGACAACAGCACAAAGTAGTTAAGCTCATATATGCTGCTGAATAGGCTCTCAAGGGACATGGTAAGAGTCCAAGTAATTTGAGCCATTTAAAACCAGACAAAAGCTCTTGGGAAGAAGTGGGCGTGGCTAAGTAGGATGGATGATGTAACAGATCTTGCCTTAGTCTAATTATGGTGACTAAGAATACCTCATTGAAGAGTGCAGCTAACACTGATAGAATATGAGACTGTAAGCTGTACGCCCATTGTGTAACAAATGCAAATGTTTGTCACCTGCTGGCTGTGATCATTTACAGACTATCATTTGAGATAGCATTGTTTGGGTCAGCCCAAAAATCTAATTTTTCACTTTGGCAGTAACAGTTTGACTAGGCTGAAAATAATCATAACAAAAATCAAAAATCTTTTCCCAGCAAAAGGAAAACAGAGAAGGGCACACCACAATACATAATTTCTGTGACTAACTATTTCTATGGCTTCACTCAGGAGTTTTTGCTTCTTGAGGAGAAATCCATATGATTTGGCAGCAGTCAATTAACTATACATAAACCCCAAATGCAGAAATATTTTGAAACATTTTGCTTAGCATTTACTCTGCCTGAACCTGGTAGAAGGAAGTTTTACAAGAACATCCTAAATAAAGATAGTTTTCACTGTGAGGCTTACTATGGCTGCTTTTCATTTCTGTACCTCAGATTTTGACCTTTCTTTTCATCTTGCAAATTCTTTGCCTGTTTGTTCAGCTCTGTTTCTTGCCATCAATCCCCTGACCTCTGCTTCCCCAATAATGACTTCGCTTTTCCCAGAAAAACAAGGGTCCAGCATTAGCCTTGGTTTTCTTTAAAATGTACTTCCTATAGGATGGCCACTACATATTAGCTGTCTTTAAATTGCTATTTTTTCAGACTCTGAGCACTTTGGGGCAAATATTTGCTTCTGGGGGAACTTGCACCAAAATACTGTAGCCATAATGTCAGAGCAAGACAGCATCTCTCCTAGGAGCTATCCTCTTTGCTCTCGTGGCACTCTGGAAATCCCACTTTGCAAGTCCTTTTCAAAATGTGTCTCCAGGCAGCCTGATCATCAGCCTGGGTAATTATCTGGTCAGCTGAACAGCTGCTCAAGCACAGACAGACAGACAGACGATTTCCTAACAGTGCTGGAGCCCTGACAGGAACGCGGCCAGGGGTGCTGAACCTCCAGGACGTTGCTCTTCACAGCTGCCTGCACAGGAAACAGGTTTCAAATGTGTCCATGCTTCTCACACCAATCCTTCTGTTTGCACTTGGCCTTTATACTCCTCCCTCCCCCCGTCTGGGTATTTGCTATTGTTCTCATGCAGAATGTTTGCTACTGGAAATGAATAATTGCTGTCACCACGGGCTTTCCACTGAGGGTGTCAGTGCACACATCTCCAGCTTTGTTGTCGCCCACAGAAAAAGATTGTCATCTGCACAATAACAGAGAACAACTAGGCTGAAGCTTATCCTATCTATTGCTGTCAAATGTCCCTCAGAGTAAAGGGCCAGAAACAGAACTGTCATTTCTGCTTCCCTTTAGAGGCTGTCAGCTGCATTGGTCTTGCCATTTACTATCATACAGGGTCCAGAAATGGAATGGGACCAGCTCATAAGGAAGGATTTTAAAATATCCTTAGGAAACACCTCCTTAGGGTTCCTATGTAGTTCACAGAATAATAGCTTCCCATGCAAGAATTACATGGAGAACATCCTGGTCTGACTGTTAGGGGAACCACCCTCCTCCATGAATCTCAGTCAGATGCCAAAGTTAGTGTGTAAATATCCTCCCTCAGTGACATGGATCACACAGGACAAGCCTCTACAGGGGCACAAATGACTGTCCTCTTTAAAATTGCAATGCTTTCAGAAAGTCTACTCTGCTCTCCTCATTTGGATATTCCAGACCTCTGCCTACAGACTAGTGTCCCCTGTGACTGAAAACACACACCAACAGGCAGTGCTTTGCCTAAGCACATACCTTAAGACTGGGCCACATCCCTCTAAGGGTAAGACAAGTAATATACCACAGAATTTGATTTATAGAAGACTTTTTCTTATGATTAGCTTTATTAAGGTTGAGCAAAGATCTTTATTTTTCGTTTAAGAAGGTGCATTTACAAGTTTTTCAGTTAACAGGGATATAACAGCTTTAGGAAGGAAATTCCAAGTCTGACCAACCAAGAGCCCCATTTGAAAATGTGTGGCTGTATGAGTGAGCATAAGGATCACGTAGCCATGAAACTAGAGAGAGAGGTAGAGCACCTAGTTTTACGTATTTACACTTCATGGGTGCTCTTCCTTCTCTCCACATCACAAGGATAAGTAAGTATTTACAACTAAGAACCAACAAATAAATATAAAGAAGGTCAGAGAAATCTTTCAGCATGAAGATTGCCCTACTTCTGCACAAAGGTCCAACCACACTGTCTCAAAAGGACCAGTCTGTAGAACCCATCAAATAGCAGATGGAAAACCAGATGGGGTTCACCCAAAACCCAATCCAAAGTTGACAATCCAAGTTTTCTGACAGAAGTATTATTCATGTTACAGGGAATATTTGATGGACTCAGTGATCAGAGGAAAGCTGTAACTCTTCAAATTGCTTTAATAAATACCAGACATAAAGTGGAATTAAGAAGAGAGAAGCTCAATTTTAATGTGAAAAAGCAAACTCTTGTTTTCTTGGGCAATTACTCCACAACCTCCTTCAAGGAAGGACAGAAGTCTGTTCATACAGAAAAGCTAGAAGCTCATACAGCCACATCAGCTACCGTAAGCTGATGAGGCAAGCCAGAAGATTTGCATGCATGTTTCAAGTATGTCAGAAAGAACTGCTATATTTGAAGAAAAGTGCATGCAGTTCTGGAATTAAGGTAAACTTCTGTTGTCTTTGTAATCTTCCAGCTGCTAAATCATAGCATCAAAAGACAGCAGAAAGTACTGATGAGCAATGGCACCCTAGTTATTGGTAACAATGAACTGCTGGCAAAAAAACAGGTAAAGCCTATGATCACAGAGGTGATCACTATTCTTTCAGTTCCAGATTACAGAGGCAAATAGGGCTCAGACTTTTTCAATGGCTGTTCATACCTTTATGTAAGAAATGTCACTGCTGAAAATACCTCTTTGCTCTTTCCCCATGAATGCATTTTTGCTATTTCCAAGATTTAGTCAAGGCACAGGTGGAGTGAATCACAAAAGGCTTTCATTTTCTTTACAAAAAGAAAATATTTCTTGTTCAATCCAGAAGGATAGTGTGAGTCCTTTCTGAATCTCTGATAACATTAATTGTGTTAAAATACAGTACAAACTACTCAAAGTTAAACCTCTGAGAAGCCAAAGAGCAAGGCAAAATCCTGTATGCTCTCATTGTACTTTGATATCTTATTGGAAGACACTTTTTCACTGCTTTTGCCTCACCTGTTTGTGTGTGGGCTGATGAAGCACTGGTCCACGGTGCATCTTCAAACTGAACCCAAGCACTGATGGATGATGACAGATCATGGTTATCAAGCACAGCAGAATCCACCTTGGGTTGCTCAGCTGCCTCTTCCAGCTCTGTGCAGAAAAGGTCTTGAAATTCTCCATTTGCATTGTGGTTCTCTTCTGAGGATGTGTCTGAGGAATTAAAACATTTCACTGGAGGAGCCTCTGTGCTACCTAAAGTAGAGACGACATAGAAAGAATTGCAGGATTGACCATTATTTCCTTGTTTTTTATTGAAACATCTAAAATTTGCCATTAAATGTAGCAAATTTTCCTTCACCTAATGCAGTTTTTGGATTAACACTGGGAAGTTTTGCACTTGATTATAATAGGTGAGATTTTCTCCATGGTTGGTTGGATACTGTCTTGAATTTTGAAGGACAGATCTGTAGTAGATCCACATTACATCACATGAGGAGAGTAATTTGCCTTTTTGGTCCAAATTCTCCTATTACATAGGGGTAGCAGAGACAATTCAATCTCTGCACAAACTGCTTCCACATAAAAGGCAAGATATATCTCCCATGCTAGATATATGACAGTAGTTGGTCTAAATCAAACAAAGGAAGTCTCACCAGTTTCAAAGAAAATCAGAGAGCTTACCTCGTGGGTGAACAGGCAGGAGCAGCTCATCAGTGAAGGACACCCACTCAGACTGGTGGGAGGCAATGACACTTGTCAGAGATGTCATATTCACAGCAGGTCACTCATCTTCCCTTGGGGATCATGAGGAGGAGGAAGCAGAATGGGAGAGGGATGGTGAAGATGAGCCAATAGAGGGAAATACTTCCTTTGCACTTTCTTTACAACTGCTGTTAATACAAGAAAGAAATAGATTATGTCTTTTAGAAAATTAAATAGGAGAAACTAGTGCCACCATTTTTTCTAATATAGGATGTTGAAGCAATTTATGTACCACAGTCTGTCACAATACTGTCAAAGCACTACCACCTTTGAGGCAGGAATGTCACCTGTGTCTAGAGGAGGGTTACACTCGAGCAACTCCTTCAAATAAAGCAACTGAGAGACTTAAAACATCTTCATGTTAAACCAGTCCATCACCAAAACCAATATTTCAGTCCTTACTCAAGGAGCCATGCCTCCCATAATCCACAAGAGCAGATGAGGAGATCCTCCCAGGTTTAGCAAATTTTGATTACGATGTAACTTAATCCCCAGTCCAAAGTGTCAACATGTCTTTGCCCACCTTGCTGCTTACAATGTCTAATCCCTCTTCAGAGCAAGCAATAAATTGAATGTTTCATTATCAATAACATTTATGTAGGTGATTCTGGAATGAGGATGAGTGGCAAATGACTCTTATCATGGTCTGGGTATAGAGAGCTATCCTCTCATCCAGCTGCACTTTCACTCTGCTGCTTGACTGGAACTTCACATTTTCATTTTAAAACCCATCTTAGACCTTGTCCAGAGTTAAGCATGATTTTGCTGTAGGTCAGCAAATGTTTTCATGGATGCGGAAACTGAATTTAGGGCTTCCAATGGTATGCACCCCACACAGATCT
This sequence comes from Aegithalos caudatus, assembly GCA_013389925.1. Lineage (NCBI taxonomy): Eukaryota > Metazoa > Chordata > Aves > Passeriformes > Aegithalidae > Aegithalos > Aegithalos caudatus. The sequence goes on from WEIU01007040.1 coordinate 180,318, forward strand.
GTGAACCTGCTAGATGGAGAAAGTGCTCTGGTTGTTAAGCAGTAACTGGGACAGTCAGGTCCGGGCAGAGAAATTCTCTCTGACAACCACCCATGACAACCACCTCAGACAACTACTTCAAAACTCTCAGAAGACTCTTCTAGGGAAATATGCTAATTCTGTCCCCAATTATCTCAAGCATTGAAGCTCTTGTTGCCATGGCATTGAAGTACTTGAAAATACTGAAACACAGACCTGACTATTTGAAAGAGCTTTAAGCAGCATTTCTTGGCCTCCTGTCTTTCACCTAACTAAAGGGTTTTTCAGGGTGAAACGTCATGTTAGTGTACAAGAACAGATACTTCACCGAGACTTCTCTTTGCCCTATATTAACAAAATCTGGGCCTAAAAAGCAGACATATTTAAATGCATTCAGTCTTTAAGTATTTCTGAAGGGGACAGATCATCAAATAGCTTCCAATATAATTATTCTCAGGGCCACAGTCTTCTTTTCTGCTGAGAGGCAGATCAGCAATCAAGAAAGAGCTGAAAACTTGAAAAGTTTGGAAGTCACAAATCTGCCTGACAACTAGTGAGAATTCACGTTCAGAGTCTGAAGGTAAATCTTATTGAGCAGAATAGAATGCAAAACGTACATTTTCCTACAACCACATGAAAGGATTCCCAGAGATAATCCTGATGGTTAAGTGCAGTCTGCCCTAAGACTGATCCCCTTGCCATAGACTTTCCAGAGCCTATGGCCCTCTAACCAGTCACCCTGAATATTTTCCCCTTGTTACACAACCAATTCCCTGCTGTAGGAGGAACAGCACTGCTTGAGCCCCTTCTCCTCCACTGCCATGGCAGGAGCCCTGTCTCCATGCAGTGTGGCAGATACACTGCCTGCCTTGAACAACATCTATTTTGGGGGCTGTTAATAGAAACTACAAAGCTAAACATAGAAGCAAGCTAAGAGGAAAAAAAAAAAAAAATCAGATGTTTAGGGTCATTTGGATGCCATATGAGGGAAGGAGAGGATGACCCTGGCATTTTGTTTTCCTCATGTGACCAATTAAGCTGTTTGTTTTGGGCTTGTTTAAATATCTGTAACTAAGTTTTCTTTTCCCAGACAACTGGATACTGACCTGCCCTTTCTCCTGGAAAAGTCCTGACAGAAGCATGAAGTGGCAGGAAATGAAAAAAGAAAACAATTTAGCCTGCCCCTGATGCACAGAGACTGTAGTAGAGCTCATCTTTTATTTTTTCCCTTTTAATTTCAAGAAGAATAAAGATATGAAAGGAGGCAAGAAAATGGACTGTTTCAGCAGTACACATACGTGGGAGAATTATACCATTATTTGAAGATGGATTTCCTCTAGTACTCTACTGCCCTGTGACAAACATAATTTTTAAAATCCACTTAGTACCAGACAGCAAAATTAGCACTTTAAAATGGACAGTGAGCACTATAAGCCCAGAAAATCAGAATACTGTGCATTGAGGGTTAGACTGGAATTTTTGAGAGACTTCCCAGTTTGGTAAATGAAAGAGATTGTGTTGACTTATTAGGGTTATCACACTCTTTAGACAAGCAGCCTGAAAGAGAGGAAAGACAGACTGAGTAGCTAATAACTTCAAAGACATTCAGAATAGAGGCATTTTGAGGATGCATATGTTAGGTTAAAAAAAATTTTTTTTTGCATTCTTTCAACATTCACAAAAAAGCCTCAATCCCACCCCTTGACCTAAATGCCTGTACAGAATTATGAATCATGTATAGCTAACACCTGTGCGGACTACGTGGACAAAAATACTTCATCCACAAATTGATTTTCACCTCTCATTCACTCTCCAAAATCATTCCTCAAGAAAGACCTAAGCCAATCCCACTGTGAGCCAATGAGCCTCAGCCAGCACAACAGCAGTGCCACTGTGCATTCAGTTAACACAACGATGTTGCAAACACATTTCTTGGAAGAAGATATTACCAGACCAGCATTATTTCTCTCTACATGTACTGGATTGTTGAGATTGTTACTTCTAGATTTGTGTTATTATCTACACTAAGCTTTTGGTGCTGAACTGGTTTAAAAAAATGTAAGCTAATTTATCAGATTTTTGGTAAAAAGTTGTGAATTAGAAGTTTGTTTATTTCCTACTACCATTTAGTAAATACAAGGTAAAGAAGATGTTATACCTACTTACCCTAATGATCCTTATCATCAATTTCAAGGCAGTGACTTGACCATGAGGCAGAAAAACCCTCTAAAGAAGCTGAAATTTCTGCTTAAAGTGTCCCTTTTTCACATTACAGTTTCACAGTGATGCATGTAAATCTGAGTGACAAGTAGGTGATAGTTATTTCTAGTTCTCCAGAAGGTAGAGATCATAGAGCTGGAACAAAACTCCTTGTCTCTTTAGTCCTCCCAGTGTTTTGATAAAACACATTATACAAGCCCTTTTAAAAACTGAACGTTCATTCTAAAATGACAAAACTGCTTTGATAACTAGAAACCTCTCATTTCAAAATTATGTAAATTCAGAGCCTACAGCCATTCCTCTTTGTGACATGATTACCCATCTGTCCTTTTGTACAACTCCACTCTAGCAACAGATGAAAAGGAGTATCATTGTCCTTCTCCCTTTATCTTGGTAAACCAAAAACATGTATTTGAGAAAGACACACATAAATATCCCGTGCCAGGAGTCTGACACCCAGCACCTTGTACAATGAGCCCTCACTTTAGGTGGGACCTTTACACACTATGTGAGTACAAACACCAACTGTAGTAATGTTGATATGTAGAAATGTTTTTGTGGCACTGTTGAGGTTTAGAAGTATCAGAAGTATCTGTAATGGATTTCAGAAGTATCTGTAATTGCAGGGTGTTTCTGTAAACATACCATTTAAGTATTTAATTACTTTTGTTTGGACAGCAAAGTCAGTTTCTCAGTAGATTTCAACTCTGCTTAGAAGAAACAGATTAGCATAGATAATTTTAAGCACTAAGGGTCATTTCTCCAATTGCTTCAAGTCACATTCATATGATGCAGGCTGCTTTCTGGTCACTATTCAGAGTTACAAGGTTAGTTATATGGGAAAACAGGAGAAAAAAATCAGAATAAGAATACTGAGAACGAAATTCAGTTGTTTGCTTTCTTGTTTTCCAAATATAATATCAATAGCAAGTTTGTGCTAAGTGCATAGACTCTTATTGCCTTACATGGTAGCACTATTGAAAAAAAATCCTGTAATCCATACAGTGATTCTGTTATTCTTGCTTATACATTCCCTTACAATCTCAGGAATTGAAACATTAACTGGTTGTGATGGTTTGCATTTGGTTTTGTAGGAGACCGTGGTGGGAAAACAACTAGAAAAGCTGTTAAATTCCACACAGAAGAGAAAAGAAACTAAGCCAAAGGGACAGTAAGAATAGTCTCCGACCAGGGCTTTTCTTGTAACAAAACAAGCTTCACTCCCACCAGGAAAGCCTCAAGGAAAAATAAGTAATTTTATCTTGACCATGTGTTTGGCAAACCTGTACAGATGAAACTATTCTAGTAGCATGAACTGAGGAATGATTGCTGCCTTGGGCAAATTTCCAAGTGAGAGAGAGCTCATGGCTCTTCCTCTCGGCTTGGCCTGTAAATAAACACTGACCATCAGCACATCATGATCTGAATAATAAACAAACTCCAAATTGGAACTCTGTTCTCCAGCATCAAAACCAAGTCCCAAGTACTTCAAGGTGCAACAGGATAAACAAAACACAGTGCCAAACAACAGGAAAAAAAACACCCAAAACAATGAACTTGAAAAACCCAATGAAATAAAGGAAGTGGATTTGGATATCATTCTTACTTAACATTTTACCAACCTCTGCCTAAGTGCCTGAAGCACAATTACCTTATGAATGACCTAGATGATGACAAGAATAAAGTTATATTTGGTTGATTATTGTATTCATAATACTGACAATATTTTCTCCATGTATACAGCTCTGCCAGCTTGTAAATTGCCCTGAGAAAGTCTCTGGTAAAACCCTGTTTTAGATCTTAGACCAGTTTTACTTACTCTGATATATGCTTTTATATGAGCTCCATGACTTCACATGTAGCTTAAGAATCTCAGCCATACCTGGTGCATGTAACACAAAAGCTCTCGGTATGAAAGGAAGAATTAGGGCCCAAAGGGAGACAAATGGGCATGCCTTATGAAACTCCTGCAGCCTCTCTGTGAGAAAGGATGGCTTTTCCCATTATGGATTACACCTAAGTAAATGGTAATAAGAGCCTTGACAGTGCTGTGTCTGCAGAGCCAGAGCAAATCCACCTGTGCCATTACAAGGCAGGTCATTAGTGCTGTCTTCTGGTGATTTTAGATAGAGATGGAGTGAGGTACTGAAGGTGACTAGAGCCATCTGGCACACTGAATGACAGAAAAGCAGGCTGGGGGTCTGCCTGAGCCCAGAACCCAGTGCAGCCACACTAATGACCATTCCCAATTACTCCAACAGACATGAAGTGATCTGCCTAAATCCACAGTGCAAGTCCATGGCAGAAGCAGTGTTAAAGCTCAGGTGACCTGGAATGACCTTACTTTCTCCAGCACAACCAGCACATATAAAACCACATGCCACAAACACACATCCCAGCTTTCCTGGAAGCTCATAATTCTGTGACAGTAAGAGAGGGGAGTTTGTACAGGATGCACTGGTAAGAAAGTCATAAACATTTCCCTCAGGAATATTTGCATCAAGACTAATATCTGGAAGGTCAACAGCTGCTGTTTTCTCTGCACCAAAATTTATCTGGCACAGAAGCTCCTATTTTTCCACAGAGAGAAGACACCTAAAATGCTCTCCTGCAGGCAATACCAGCATATTTAGGCAGTTCAGAAGGCAATAATGTCTCTCCTGTCAAGGCCAGGCTTCAGAAATACTTCATGGATTCTGGATGTCTCATAATGAGAGACAGAGATTCAAAGTCTGTTGCTGGAGAAAAATTGTACAACCTCCTCTGTTCCTTGTAATCCTAAAGATTTGAAAAATGTAGAAAGACACTGAGGAAGACCAGCAGTGCAAAACAAACTAAGAATATTTATTTATTTATTTTTACCATTAGAGGTAATATACATCAGGCAAAAACCAAGGGAGAATGTGAGACAAAATGTTTGGCAGTGATAGTTCACATCACCAGTCACACCAGGAAAATAGAAGTTCTGCATCTCAGGACTCTCAGTGTAGCTCACTCTGGGTACATGATTCATTCAAAGTGTAACTGAAACCATGTAATTGCATGGGAACTTGAAGGACAACTTCCCAAACTGCCAACCTTTCAACTCAAACTAGAATCTGAGGCAACAATCAGTCAAATGCTTCCCTTACCATATAGAGCAGTACTGCAATAAAACTAGGCTGGGACAAGATCATAGGAAAGAGACAATCTGTCAATTTGTTTAGCAGAACTTTTGGATCTCTAAAATTGGGCACTTTTTTCCTTTTTCCCCAATCAGTAAAACGAACAGGAAAAAAATAGAAAAAAACCCCACTAATTTAAGGTTTTTCCTCCCAAAGACCATAATAGTTCAGATCAGGTTTTGCTTTGTTCAGCAAAATTCTGTGGGTAATCACAGTAGGCAAGAGGAAATCTAAATGCAGTAAGGGAGGAGAGGTTGATAACATCCCCTTAGTAGAGGGTGAGTACAGGGTCCTTACTACTCTTCCTTGTTTTCTCGAGGCCTCCACAGGGCAGAAGTCCAAAGCAGCACCCAGATCCCAGACTTCAACACTTGCCCATACGTGTGTCAGATTCTTCTCTGCTTCAGGGTGGTGAATTTGCAGTAGTCACAACTATTGCACAGCACAATACTATAAAACTGATGTTCCAATCCACATATGTAGAGGGAACTGTGTTTAAGAATTGATTTCTTCTTTCAACTCTCAAAAAGTGAGTCATACCTGGAATGTGCATTACAAAAGAAAATTCCCTCTGAGTGACCTGGTTTGCACATCCGATATTGATGCTTTCGTATGTTCTCATTTAAATTCTGCACAGACAAGCTAGCCAGATGTATCCCATTTACCATCCCCCTCAAAAGCTCCTGTACTTTATTTGCTATTGTGATGACTATCAAAGTGTTTAAGTTATCTCACTAACACAAAAAGCACAATGTTCTACAATTAATCACTGTAGAACCAACTATGCCATCACAGCCTGACATCACTGAAGACAGCCACCAAGAAGTGAACACAGACCATAAAATCCTATCTACCTGTCCTTCTTCTGTACTGGGACTAGTGACAAAAGAAACAGGGAAAGGAGTAAGCAATCAGTTTACTGGAATATCATGCTGGATGATAAACATGCTTTTAGAAAACACACAACCTGGCTTTTATGAAATGCCACTCTGTTCTGACAGGTATTAACCTTCCAGCACTGCTTTATACACACTGCAACAAATTACTGCATTTCAAGTATTTGCTGTACAACTCAAAAACTGATCCTGCTTCCATCAGTAAAAGGAGAGCCAGCAAAAATCTTCCTGTGCCTCAAGTTTCACCTGCACAAATGAAATTAGGGCTTTATTTTCTGATCACAAATAAGTTAGATGATAGGTAAAAACACCTTAATCAAAGATGTTATTTGTCATCAATCAGCATTAGTTAAACTCTCATTTTGACTAAGACAGCTGAGGGAAGATGAAAAAAGAAACTCCAAACAAAAAAAAAAACCCCATAAAAACTCCAAGAAAGAAAGAAGTCAAGCCCTGAAACACTAGCCACATTCAAGACAAGGGAGGAACTGAATTCTGTCAAGAGATGCTTCATTGGATGCTGTATGCCTACAGAGAGGATGGCCATTGATCTGTCTGAGCTGTGAGTACACACAGAATAGGAGAACAGATTCAGAGTGAGAGAAAAACATAGAATCCAAATGTGAAAGCATCAGGAAGACAAGGACTATTGAGGAAGTGCTGCAGCCCTGAATGAAAGCAAAGAAGTTTTCTTGTGCTGAATGTTGGCTCAAAAGGGTGATTGGGAACACTGAGAGAGAAAGTCATCCTCTGTTCAAGACTTCTCTGTATTTCCATATAGCTAACAACTATTTACATATAAATGTTTTCTCTGTAATTGTATTTCTATATAATACAATTATATTACAATTATAGTTGTATAACTATATTATAATTGTGACATCTTTTTGTTCTTCAGCAGCACCCAATGAAAAGAGTTTAAAAAGGGATTTTTTGTTATAAAGGAGATCCTTCTCAATTGCTGTAGATAAAAGCAACATGTGAAGTTGTCTCCCAGCTTAAGGAAAACTTTAAAGCCAGACAGAAACCAATACTCTGGAAGAGATATCACAGGGAACAAGCTTGCCCTAAGCAGAAAATTCTTTTGATGATCCAACTGGTCTTTCCTCATTTCCAGTGTCTGAAGAGTCAAATGCAACTTAATGTGATGCCAGGACACTGAAGTCCTTCAGGGCAACCCACAAATATCATGTTTGTTGTCACTCTCTATTTTAGACAGCCTAAATATAGGCCCATTAGACATGATGGTTCTATTCCTCTAGCATGGCTACTCCTGTTTCAAGAAAATGAAAAAAACAGCTGCAGAAAAAAAAAATAGGAAAAAAAAAGGGAAGGGAAGGGAAGGGAAGGGAAGGGAAGGGAAGGGAAGGGAAGGGAAGGTTGTGCAAAGATTGAATTTAAAGGTACTCAGTATTTTACATATTACCAAAAATATATCTGAAGTAGAAACAAAGTTCCTGACAAGTCAAGTTCATACACGGTACAAAAGAGTATGTTTTTAATGGTACTGTCTAATGCATGTGTCTAATTCTATTTGTTTAGTTGTCAAAACATAAGAATTCATAGTATGCTAGCATGATGTAGAACAGAGGATATGAGAAAATCCTTCACTTTCTGTTGTTTTTTTTTGTTTTGTTTTATTGAGGTTTTGGGTTGTTTTGTTTTTACTAACACAGTAATAAGTGGTACTCTATGGTAGTACCCCAGTGATGGAGCCTGTGAGAGAGCAGGCAACCTTGTGCATTCCAAAAGAGGAATCCAAGATACGTGACCATCTATCTCAGTGTGATCTTTCAAGTGATGCAGAGGTACATGGGGTGAGTGATGCAGGCCTCTCTTGCACAGGAGGCAGCAAATCACTTGTATTTCATTACACTCAGTATTTTGCTGGGGAAGCTACAACAGGGAAACAAATGCAAGTCTGATGCCAACTGCAGGAAGAAGGACTGGCTGCACCCCATGCTAGAGGGCATCAAATAATACCAATGTTATTGCTTGGCTCCCATCATCTTTCAATCTTTTAATCTCACACAAATGCCCAGTTACAAGGCATGCAGGGTGATAAACAATGTGTAGTATTATACACCAAAATTCCTATTACTAGCTCCCACAGAGTGGGACAATGGCTAATCACTAAATGGTAGGGGCATTACTGTCCAAGTAAACTGTCAAAACTGGAATAGCAGGAAGCACTGCATGCATACTGTGTGTATGGCAGAGCTGTGCAGACACCCTGGGGAAGGTCCCTGGAGGCCAAATCATTTTCTGGGGAAGGTTCTGCAGTGGCACCCTCTTGTAGGCCTGGCTTGAGCCAGTGGGACACAAGCGCTGTAGCTGTGTGTACGTGCACAGGCTACACAGAGGCAAAACTAAACAAACCATTACTTATAGCTGCATGGAAAAAAAATCTCCAGTTTTCACACAGGCACAGGAATGTGATCCAATCCTTCAAAATTCCATGTCTTGAGGATATACAGTAATTGAGTTGGTTACAACAAATCAATACTCAGGAAAAAAGAAGAAAGAGAAAGGAAAAGAGAAAGGAAAAAGCAGATAAATGGACAGCAAGACATTTCCCTGTTCTTTCCTTCTCAAAAAACTAATGCTTCAGTTTCAAATAGCTGAGATTCATTTTATCATTTAATCATAGAATCGTAACATGTTAAAAGTTTGAAAGGGACCTTCAAGATCATCTAGTTCCAACCCCCTGACACAGGCAGGGACACCTTATTCAACCTGGCCCTGAACACTGCCAGGGTTGGGGCATCCACAACTTCCCTGGGCAATCTGCCTCAGCATCCTCCCAAGTAACAAATTTCTGCCCAATATCTAACCTAAATTTCCCCTATTCCAATTTGTCCCCATTACTCCTTGTCTTACCAGTACAGTTCATATGAAGAGGAAATCATGTACAGTTTAACTGCAGCAGGTGTCCAGCCATTCTGTGTAGCTAGAACTGTGCTCTCCTTCTGTGTTACACATGTAGAAACTTACAGAGTAAGATGAGAGTCACATGGTAAGAGAAGTGAAGTCTTGAACATATTTCAGCTCTCAGCTGGGCTTGGGTAATGCGGTATCCCAAGTTTTTAGACAAGAATTTAATTCATGTTACATTTCTGAGTGCTGTCAGATCTTGCATAACTTTCTTCTTTCTGGTTAATGCATGACCTGTTCTGTCTTATGCAACTGCTTTAGTAGAGCAACTGTGTAAGAAAACCCACAAAAACAAGGTCAAAAACCACCCAAGAAACCCCAAGACTCCCTTTCCATCCAACCCACCACAAGTTTAAGACAGGTTTATTGTTGCCTTGAAAACTCTAGAGTATAGTCAGGAAAACAAAGAAAAAAGAACTTTATGAAGACTTCATTCACTTCATTGAACAAAACATTATAAAGCACTGGAGATGGATGCTGGGCACTCAGGTCATACTGGCAAGGCCTTTCTTCATCAAAAGGTTTGGAATCTGAATATCCAGCCTGTGCAGCCCCTCCTAGGTAACACTGGCAGCAGAGCAGTGTGTTTGACAGCATGGGTGCTGTCTGAAGCTGCTCTGGAAATGGAAGCCATGCAGTCAGGTCACCCCACCTCCCACAGCCAAAAGTGACCCTGGTTATTCTGTTCCTCAGCCCACAGTAGGTCTCAGTAGCACAGCATTATGACATGTGGAAATAGGAGTTCATGGCAATCCTAATGGAGTGTTACTGCTCTCTTGGCAGCTCTGGGGGGGCTGAATCCAGCCAACCTTTGGCAAAGGCTGCCATATGCAGTGGACAAGTTTTGGCAGTGGGATACAGACAAGTTGATTTTTAAATATTTGAGATATTTAATTCATCATTCATAAAGGCATGGGCCCACAAAGTCACAGGGACATTCTGTTACCAAGACTCACTGTGTCAGAGTTGTAAATCTGACACACAATTCACACAGACACAAAAGCATGTTAGAAATTACTGAAAATTAGCAGAATTGGAAGAACTTTTTTTTTTTTTTTTAAAGACAAACTTCCTGAAAAGAAGGCATTATCTCTTGAGAGTTATTGCCTACTTCACTGTCACTGAAGAGCTAATGTAGCTGTTGGGAGCTGCAGCTCCAAAGGTCTGTGGCTACCCTCAATCAGCCTCAGATCCAAGCACATTCATATCAATAGCCTGGACTGGATACAGGGAGAATCTGCAAACTTTTCTGGGAAAAAAAAGAGCTGAATGCTGGTGTCAAGCTCTGAGACCACATGTAGTGGGGTAAACTTATAAAGCTGCCTCCATTCAGACAGACTGGATGATTAAATTGCAGAGGCGTGTTATTTAGGAGAGGAAAGCCCACATCTGCCAAATCTATTCTATTTCAGTTTTATCTTCTTCAGTTACACTTGAGATTCTGGCTGTGAATGGCCCCAAAGAATCCGTGCACCTATCAACTGAGATCTCACTCCTCATGCTAAACTCATGTACTGGAAAACTTAGGATAAATTTGGGAGTAGGCACCTGATGTTTCTACCATGTATAATTTTTATATATAGAATATAAGCTTTAGCCAGGTAAATACCTGAACTGTGGTGAACCTGAAACAACCTAGCAAGGATCAGAGAGAAAGGAGCATTTCTGTTGGCAAGTTTCTGTCATTAGGAGCAGCTGGCAACTAAACAGCAACTAATCATTAAACTTCACAGGCCAAATTCTTCCTTACAGCTATTCAATTGAAACTGCTCTATCAGAAAATAAACAGGCCTTGTGCTGTGGAGCTTGACCAGCTCTAGTTTCAGTTTTGCAGCTAGTAATACTTTTTCTCTTCAAAAATGCTTAGCAGAGGTTTTTTCATGCATTTCCATCACCCACACAACCACAAAACCACCATGAAGTTCTGCAAAATAGTACCTTCTGTTCATCAGAGGCCCCTGATTCAGATAGCAAAATTACTGTTTTGTATAGCCAGCCCCTATTTCAAAAGTAAATTGAAGATAATTCTTTAATTTCATTTCACAGCTGGCAAACCCAAGAGCCTACAGAGAGAACTGGTTTCTATAAATATTCATGTCTACAAATGCCAACTAAAACTTGGCCTAAAAGAGCACAATGAATTAAGAAACAGCTCAGCAAAAAGACATCCTTTCTCTCTAGCTCACCAGGCAGATCTGCTGCCCTTGGACCAGGAGCTCCACTTGGAATCTCAGCTCAGGAGCACACTGCCTGCTCTTTGAGTATCAGCACAGTTCTGAACCAGCAGAGCATCTCTGTAGGATCCTGAAGCACACTGGTCAGTTCTGCTCTCTGTTTCAAGCTGAAGGAGTTGTGCTGAGATATTTAGTTCAGTTACTTTAATAAAGCAAGATGAATCACAGCTCCTTTACCTCCAGACACCCAGTCAGACATCTGAGATTGTCACCTGATGCTCTGCTTATAGTCAACAGAAGGAACAGGACACCTCCAGAGGGTCCTTTGCCTGATCCATTTCCAAATGAGGTGAATCCCCCTCCAAGAAGAGTATGGTAATTAACTTAGACTTGCATGTCTTTTTCACATCTAAGGGTGTAAACTTTAAGGAAGTCTTACACACATTTCTAGACATTTCACTGCAGCTGACTGACAAACCTTAATATATCACCAATGAGAAATATTTTCTGCATTATGGGAAATACCTCCTGTCAGTAAAGTACATACTGAAGGATTTTCAGGATTGATGAGAGCACAAGCTCTTTAATGTTATGATTTCCTTTCAGAAACTGTATCTCTATAGAACTGCTGTATAAGAAAGCTATACATCCCAGTAAGCTACTTCTTTTAGGATTATTTCCTATTAAAGCACTATTTGTTTCTGTGTTTATCTACGGGACACATTGTCCTAGCATTGATGTCTGCTATTAACTTTTAGCATTGTTCTACGATGTTTATTCTTTTTCTTGTATTTTTTTCTGTCAATATATAATAATGATTATGCTAAACTTAAAAATAGGTTGTCAAGTCAGTCAAGAGACTATATCCTAAGTAACATACATTCTAAATATCTAAGCATAAATCATATATCCTAAGTAACTACATCCTAGTAAACAGCATGAAACCTTACCAGTAGGAGCAGAGTGGTAGAGTGAAATACTAAGCATCAAGAGCACAACTTTCACAATATCTTTTTTGTGGATTTTACTTACAATTATTTCCAAAATGATACTGTAGATTGAATTTGCATAGCACTTGGGGTACATTAAATGAGCTCCTCCTTCTGCTCAGTTTTATCCCAAACAGAATCAGTCTGTGTGCTCTGAGATGCAAACTGAACTGCAGAAATGTAGGTGATCAGGACATTCATTTTAAAAGTGCATTCCTGCTCTAAATAACGTGCTCATGTATTTGTATCCATAGTTTTTTCAGAAAAGATAATAATTCTGGAACACTGATATATGTTCCTTGGTCTTGCCACAGGACTGCATCTTTTTAAGTTTTTCAATCAGTTTCTGAAATTTTATCCCCCTTTCAGTTTTGAAAAAAAAAGGACATTCCACACCATCCACCTTATTTGAACATTTAGAAGACAGTGAAAATTGATGGCAGAAGTCAATAGGGGATACATAAGCCCTTCCTGGGAAGCAGCTTTACCCACACAGACACCTGTAGATGGATTTCTGGCCCTGTTCAAGGTCCTGGTAAACCTTTCACCACCTACAAGGTGCAAAGACTTAATCCCTGAAGTTTCGAGATGTACAAGCTGAGTTGTAAGGCTTCTAATTTCCTAGGACTCAAATTTTTGTGGTCATAATTACAGCTATAATCTTGAAGACAACACATGCTCATACCCGACACGTACAGAGACAGGCATTCCTTCCTTGAGGTTAACCACTTATGAAGTTATTACATCCACTAGCAAAATTCACAATCCTGTAAGAAAACATCCGTCATGAGAGACTCCAAAGAAATGTACTAAGACAGCTGAGGACAACATAATCTGGTTTTGCAGTTGAGTACTTTTTTTTTTTTTTTTTTTTTTTTTGTAATGCAACTAATGGTTCTGATGAATTGGCCAAGAATTGCCTTTTGAAGGTTGTCCTTTCCTAGCTGACCAGCAGAATAAGCATGATTGTCTTAGATAAACACAATTTTTAGATGGCAAACATTATGTTAGATTGCCACCACCACATGAATCTTTATAGCTCTCTACAGCTTAGTGCCTTTCCTTTAGATCTTTTTGGTTTTCCAGCTTCTAAAGAGAAAACTCATGGTGTTGCAAAGATGGCCTTTAACAGGACTTCAGCAATTCAAAACTGATTCTGTTGGCTTACTGCACAAAGCCTCAGTGCAATACCTGGTTTAAAAGCTGCATGGAAAAGGTACTACCAGGAGCCAAGTGTCAGAGCAGGAGAATCCACAAGACATGACCTTACAGCTGATGCCACCTTGGAAACTGTCTCACTGACTGGAAAAGTCCCTGCTTCAGGGGCAACAGAAGCCTTGCAGAGCAAAACATCTTGAGAGGTTTGTAACACACTTAGATACCACTTCTCACCTTCACTTGCTGATGCCAAACTCGAGATAGCTGAAAATTACAGACTCTATAAACATGATGTATTTAGCCCACTCACAATATGGTTTTAACCCACACACAGTCTGGGTTTCCCAACCAGGGAACTGTACCAGCTGCTAGTTCTTAACAAGACAGCTGGCAAGGCAGCACAAACAAGGACTTGACATGGGCAGTTGGCCACTACTGAGATGTAGCTATTACTTTTTTACCTTGCATCCCTTGGACTGTAATCTAAATAAACTACAGAGAATATCAATTATGCCACTGATGTAGTGAGGAATACAGGGAACTCAAGTTAAGGAAAGCTCTGCAGTTAAAGACCTAGGCAAGCTGCTCTGTTCTTAATGATAATGAAGGACAGAATTTAAAAGAGCGTACTACTAGTCAGAACTGAGATACACTGCATCATGTGAGAGAAAAAAAATCTGACCCTTTTCTCTTACTGGAAAGTTTAATGGTCATGCTGATGATGACACTGGTATTTTTAAAATAATTTAAAAGCCAAAACTATAGAAGAGCAGAGATCACTACAGTTGCCAGCTGTATTCCTACATATAAGGAAAGCTGTATGTTAGATCTGCTAGAGAGTTACTGCTACTCACTTTGTACATTAAAGCATCATAGGAATATAATGAGAAGCCATTAAAAATATACAGAAAAAGTCAAAGATTTATCTGAAAAAAGCATGATATAACAAAGTAATTCACAGCAAAGACTGATTTAAATCATGATCAAAACTGAAAATTCTTGGAGAAGAGACAACCTAGCCATTAGGAAACTAAGTATTTAGGAAAGTCCTATGTGTTGCATAATCCTGCATAATACATCTCATAGAGATGTAGGAAACTGCTCTTTAAGCTTTTGGTGATAACACAAACTTTATTAACATAAGCCTGTTTATCTAGACAATATTAAGGCAAAGTCCAGATCTCACTTGTCTGTGTAATGCAAGGTATGTTTCCATCACTTTGGCAGAGAAAAGAAAAAAAAAAAAAAAATCAGTCACATGCCAGAATTAGCAAACACAGTCATTTTCCAGGCAACCTGTTGTTTGAAATTTACTTGCCCAGACTAGTAATTTGCAAAATACACATTTCTCAGAAGAATGATTAGTATCTGATTCACAAGTAAAGAAATGCCAATGTTTGCCAAATTTTTGTCTTGACAATACTAAAAGAGCCCTCAAACCAACACTGCAGTATTATCCTAAGGATATTTCCCAGCATAAGGCACAACTAAAGCATGAGAAGATGTGAGCTGCAAAGCATCACCCGATCTAGTCAAGCAGTCGCGAATTTTTTAAACTTTTGTGTCTCTAGAAACCTGAAGTCTCAAAAAGATTAAGCCATGGGAAAGAAAAAAAATCGGAAAAGTTAAGGCTGATTACAACCAATTAATCCACAAAACAATTTAAAAAAATCAATAGAGAAAAGTGGAGATGCAGTACAGAAAGAATATTTAGTTCTTTAGAAAGAACTAAACAAATGGGCAGAAAAAAAGGCTGTCTGATCGCCTATCAACACAAAAAAATCCACTTTGCATGGAAATATGTAATTTGAGCATTTTAAACCTACAATTTACACAGCGTCTTCAAACGCGAAAACAGAAAGATGAGCGAGCGATTTTTGTTTGCCTTGCAATATCTGAACCGCAGAAAAAAAAACGTTTCAGAAGCAGCACAATTCAGCGGACCCGGGCAAGAACAAAATCCAAGCCATGAGTAATTACCCAGAGCAGCTGAGGGGTAGGTGGATGCGAGCAGCCTCCCCGCGCTGCTGCTAATGAGCGTTAACCCTTCCGCAGCCGTGAGCACCGACCCGCTGGGACGGGCGCATCCCCCCGGCGCTGGGCTGCCCGCCACCAGCACCCTCCGCGCACGGCGGCCCTCGGGGAGGCTCAGCACCGAGGGGAACGGGTCCGCACCCGGTA
>WEIU01007041.1:26778-60251 GCA_013389925.1 Aegithalos caudatus
AAAAAAAAAAAAAAAAAAAAAAAGGCACTTTTGATATAAATAAGGATTAAAATCAAAACAAGAAAAAGAGAAAAAAATTATTGGAACTACACTTTTTACATTGGCGCACATTAAATCCACTAAATTTTTTTGTGCAATCCAAGATAAAATATGTAATTTCCTCTTACCATTTTCTGAGCAGGAATTTTTCTAAATTTTTTTCTATCAGTTTTTTCGAAACTGCTATATGTTCTGTGAGTTGATCAAACATTGTTCTGAAGTATTTTGTGAACTTTGAAGAAAAGTCACTGCATAGAAAAGAGGCCTACCAGTACATGAAAGGTGAAAGCAGCAATTTTGATGCTTCCATTATAAGCACAGTTAAATCATCTTTATGTTGTGTTCACACTAATTGCCACATGTTCAGGGCATAGTTTATTTTGGCTATATCCATTACTCACCTTGATCTTTATAGAAGCTATAATTGTTTTCTGTAACTTCTGAGAAACAAAACTGAATGGTGCTGGACTACATACAGAATGAGTATAAGGCAGTTCTGTCATTAGTAAGAATTACTGGCTTAAGAAAATTTGGAAAGGTTACTTCCTGTTGTGTTCAGATGGAAGCCAAGGGCTGGAATGAAACCAGTGCATGTATTGTAGCACCTGACATACGAGGAAGACCCATCCAAGGCTTCTCTTGCCAGAATATTGTTTTGCTGATAAGCAACTACCATAAATGAATCATTAAACAGGAATCAATGTGTTTTTAAAAATTAATAGTAAAAAAATAATTAAAAGTCATAGAGGAATTCCAGTAGCAAAAGGTGCCTTTACTATCTCTCCTGTGGGGAATGAATCACTTGGCCAAAGAAAGCACAAATTCACATTTTATATCAAACTTCTCAGAAAGGGTTGAGTCCTACACAGCAAGGCATCATTCTCTTTTACCCTTGGCAATCTGATTTGGAATTGCTCTGTATAATGCTGGCACGCTGTTGATGAAAGGATCCCACAGCCCTAAATCTCCATTGCCTGAAGAACCTAGCATTTCTTATTTGCCTGCTGCTTCTAGGGCACAACAGTATTCCTCTTTATTTCTTCACTATACATACCTCTAATTAGGGGTTTTTTCACTGCAGTTTTTCAAAAAGCCACAATTAAATTTTCCTTTTGTTGTAACTCTAGCTCCTTTTTCTCTCTGATACGAAAAAGAAGAAGCAGATTTCACACCAGTCTTTAAAAAGGCAAGAAGAACCCAGAGAACTACCTGCCAGTCAGCCTCACCTCAATCCCTGGAAAGGGGATGGAGTGCCTCATTCTAGAGGCCATCTCTAGGCACAGGTATGATAAGAAGCTGATTAAAAGTAGTCAGTATACATTCATTGGAGGTAAATCATGCTTGGCCAACCAGATTGCCTTTTACAATGAAAAACTCACCTGGATGGGTGAGTGGAGAATTGTGGATATTGCCTACCTCGACTTCAGTACTATCTCCTGCAGCATCCTCATAGGCAAAGTCAGAAAGTCTGAGCTGAATGAGTGGGAAGTGAATTGAGACCTGGCTGAACAGCAGATACCTGGAATTAGGTAATCTACCTGGAGGCCTGTCATGAGTGGGGTCCCCTGAGGTTCAGTACTGGGCCCAGTATTGTTTAACCTGTTCATCAGTGACTTGATGAATTTCCAGATACTCCTCAGCAAGTTCACTGACAGCACAAAGCTGGAGGAGCTTTGGGCTGACCCCCTGAGTGCTGTGCAGCCCCTCAGAAGGACCTGTGCAGGTTGGGGAGATGGGCAGAAAGGAACCCATTTGAATTCAAGAAAAGCAAATGCAGGATACTGCCCTAGGGGAGGAATTAGGACCCCTAATTCTCCTAGGCCATGTGATCCCTTTTACATCTAAAACTTTGGGGTTTTTTCTGTGTGACATCATTAATATGCACAAAGCAAGCTTTCCCATATGTTTTTCATAAAAACTGTCATAAGAACTGATTATTAAGCAAAACTTACTTTACAGTAAACCTGTCTATAAGCTCCTCTGCATAATTTAACAGTAATTTATCAAGTGGCAGTTGTAAGGTAGTCCCATAAGATGAAATATCATCAGAGGAAATAAAGTTTTTCAAGAAGAAAATCTTGTGCACTGGTGTGACTTGCATTATTAACAAGATTATCTCATAAGATAGTCTTGTTAAAAATAAACATAGTCACACTTTTCACACTACATTGGAATGGTGATCCTTAGCTTCAGCTACAAAAAGAACAATTATTAACAGACATGAAACTGGCATCTTTGGAAAAGGCCTTAAAAGGATATTGCAGCACAGATAACATGCAAACCCACAGACCACACAAATTTTAAGGCTGGAAAGCCTGACCATTCAAGAAGAAGTTTCTACTTAAGTAAACAAATGTTTGAAAGCAAGGAAATATAAAATTAATGGCATGCAAACAACGTCATATGCTGTCATACTCCTTCCACAACCATAGAGTTTGAGGAAACTTTTCAACATTGAACCTCTTAAGTTTTTAACCTTATGGACTGCTTAACCAAGGAATTTTGACTTTTTTCCCAACTTAATTGCTGAATATTGACTGTCTATTATCTTGGTTGCAGACTAGATTAAGAAAGACCTTCTAGACAGAGTAACACAAGTATATTTATAGCAAGTTCCCAGGAGGAGAGCTAAAGGTCTGAGATTTTCTGCATTTTAGAGGAGAAGTGTCACTTAACGATATGCAGAGGATATAGTCAAAACAGGACGACTGGAAGTTAGTGCCTAGTTGCAGGCAGATATCTTATCTAATATCTGAAATTCTGACAGAACAATTCAGAGCAGTTCAACACCCACAGTGTAGGGGACAAAAGGAACTTATTAGGCAATGATTGGGTTTTCTCGTGTAATTTTTAACATAACCTTGATCAAAATGAGAAAAATTAATAAAGAGCATACTGTCTTTCTTACCCTGTAAAACTGTGCATCTTGTTAGAATTGGTTTATGAAGCAAGTTCTACTTCAAAGCCTTTGTAATAAAGAACACTTGTTTATGTCACGTGTGTTTGATTCACTATTCAGCTATTATCCCAAGTGGAACTTGTGATTTGGAATTGGTTCATAACCAATATAGTTTTTCATACCAGTTGAATACATGAAGTTTCTCACTTTTACAGAGCTAATTAAGTACTAAACAAGACAGAATACCTTCCCCCAATTTCTCTATTAAAAAGAAAAAGCTACAATTCCTCTTTCTACATAGGACATCTTGTAATAATTTAAACAGATGCTAAGGATGGTAAGTACTGACAGCATGTTTTATTGTGTACAGTGAAATTCTCCAACTTTTCTAATAAGTTATGTTTTCTGTTTATCATATCACTAGTAATAAGAAATTCGTATGGACATTAAAAATTTCAAATTTCATATTGCCAATCAGGCAGAAAGACAAAAAATAAACCAAAGTAGAACAATATGAGAACCTATCCCTTCCCATACATACAGACTTTCTAAACTGAGTTTCAATTTGAAATATTATTGTCCCAGACTACTTAGAAGAAATCTGCACAGTGTCAAGACTAAGAGGCTGGTGTTGGAGTTTGACTTGGAGCAAGTTTTGGCTTTGACTTGTCTCCAAGAGATATTTTATATATTTTTTCTACTAACAGTGGGTTGATTTCAGCCTTTTGCCTAATAACACATTTTTGTATAGCTGATTGATTTGGCACAGGTCTTCAGGAAAGCAGCCCTGTGTTGCTTGCTGGTTGCTCATCTTTTGAGTGAATTTATGTCTTCCATGTTATCAATTAAATGTGAAGATGGAACAGAATATGCACAGATTTTTTTATACTGAAGATGCAAGAGATGGGGGACAGAAAGATGAAAGACGAAAATCTGAAAAGTTGAAAAGTACTATATAAAAGAATTATATACTACAACTAAATACTGCGGTATGTGTACAATCCTTCTCTGTATATTTCAGCCCTTGAAGAAAACCATGATATTTAAAGCATGTATTTAAAAAAAAAAAAAGCTTATCCTTCCATGAATTCTAAATTAGTGAGGTGCTCTCTCTGCACACCTGCCATATCCTCTCCATCTTTTGTGTGGTGTAGTTGTTTTCTCTCTAAGAGAAAAGTGTTTAAAAAAATATCTTTACAGTCATAGTTGGAAATACATTTAAAGTCAGGCCTATCTATCCACTTCATATGTCAAAAGAATGCTTCTGGATTCAACATAAAATGTCCATTCTTCACTGCATGTGTACATACACCCTATCCTTTAAATCCTAGTGACTTACTATCTCTGTAAGAACACAGTTTCCAATGGAAGAATAAAAGACAGAAACTAACAGAAAATGCTCCATTATACAAGAGTAGAATGGCTAAACATATTTGAAGTGAGCTATTTATAGAAATAATTGTGAGGTTGTAAACATTTAAATGAGTCTCTTATTTTTCAGCTTTGTTCATGGCAATGACCTAAAGAGGCAAAAGGTCCTGGAGACACTGGGAAGCAAATACATCACCGTAAAGAAATTCTTCCATACACTCTATGGATTGTTATGCTGACCTGGTGCAGCAAAGGCCCTTGAAGGCCTACATAAGCACTCCAAAGATAAGAAGAGAGAAGTAGGTATAAAATCATCTAGGCAGGAGCTCACAACATCCTCTAAAAATATCTGTATTAAGATCTAATTAGTCATTCATGTCCAGTAATGCAAGACAGGAAGCAATGAGTTGAATTGTTGAAGGAAGGATGTTGTCCAAGAGTAGAAGGAGGTGCCCTAACTGCAGTGACAGCTTAGTCTATTTGATTGCCTAATGCTTTGCTGCTGCTTTCAGATCAGAGAAAGACCATATTAGAAAGAGTGCCTACTATTTATGAATTTTTTTCTAATGAAATATTCAAATTTTCTTATTGAGCCATCAAAAATCTTTCTGTATCAGATTTCTCATTGAGCAGCACCAATTGGTGTTCATAGATTATTTTTAGGTGACAACAGGCAAAGGAATATTTCATGTACTAAAGCAGGTTACCATACTAATAGAATTCATATTAGTATTACTGCTTGTAATACTGCTGTTATGACTGATACCACTACTACTATTTTTTTAGGCTTTGTCTGACCAGTAAAAATACTCTTTGTCTAGCTGATTTTACGATTTTAATTTAAAATACAAGCAAGAAAACAAAAGGTAGACAAAACCTAAGGGTCAAACAGTTCATGAATCAACAGAGAATCATAATCAGAATACAAATTACATAATGTGATTCTCAAAATATCATCCTTGCCAGCTTAGTACACCTCTGTTTCTGTCACAGCACAAACATAACAGTATATGCCTATAAAAGCTTAACATTCAGCAGTTGTTGGGGGTTGGACATTATTTTCTTTGTGTTAGCGGATTTTTTTTCCCTTAGGTTGCTAGGAAACTAATTGCTGGGTACTTAACCAAGACAATAGAATGGCCAAGCACGAGTTTTGGAGCTGATGTTTTCTGATAATGGGCCAATAAGGCTCACCTGAGACATTACATCGTCCCACTGTGAGATGCTCCGCCCAGCTGGGAGGGACCCAAGCATTCCTACTTAGATAAAAAGGGCAGACAAGAACAGCAGGACTTCCTTTTTCCACTGGATTCCTGGAGGAACACTGGGCCCATCTCGCCACCACTGGACTTTCTACAGGACCATCTCTATTCCACAGGACTGCATCTGTTACCCCAGGAGGATTCATCTGGACTGCTTCTAACACCCTGACCAACAGGGTGTCAGGTCACATCCTTGACTCTGTCAGGGTTTTCTGGTTTTTCTGTTTGTTTTATTTGCATGTTTTTCTGTACTATTACATTTGTATTTTTAATATTCCTATTAAAGGACTGTTATTCCTATTCCCAAAACTTTTCCTGGGAGCCTCTAATTGCAAAATTATAATAATTTGAGGGGAGGGGTTTACATTCTCTATTCAAAGGGAACTTCCAGTTTTTGCTGGCAGATACCTGTCCTTTCAAAACCAGGACAGCAGTGTATTTATACTTTGCTTCACATACATAATGCTAATTACAAAAGTTCTTTGTTAAATTTACTCATGAGGTATCGTAAGATTTAAGAAGTGACCCTCTACTTTCAAAGCAGGTTACAGTCTCACTACAAGAGATTTATTTGCATTACAGTATACATATATAGAGAGAAGCTAATGTAATATGTAATATTTAATAACACTGAAATCAACTGAATGTGAACATTCATCCATATTGCTTTGAAAACATGAATATTGCACTAAAAATATAGATATTATCTTTTTTTTAGCAGGGCATTATTAACTACATTAAGAAAAAAAATCTAATTTTATTCTACAAATTAGAGCATATGAAAACAATGGCGAGATAAGCAAATGGGGTCTTTGAAGTAGTAAACAAAGGAAAGTTATAAAACTTCCATGGGAAAACAAGCAGGTATTTACTGTAAGGTATTGCTCAAACCTGCATTGTTTTTATGGGCCAGAAGGCAACTGTAATATTTTAAAGCTCTTGTTGCAGTAGCAGGACATGCTTTTGCTTTCATAGCCTCCTTTCTCAGGTGGTTGCCACATGTTTGGCTTCTGTGCAAAGGTATATTATTTCATGACTTACCTCTCTGGCACACAATTTGGTTGAGAATGAGGAGATTTCTTTTAGCATTAGACTGTTTAGCCATTTGCAGAATAAATATAAACCAGCACAGCAGAGGCTAAACTGTGGATTACAGAAGAGAGAGGAAATGATTGAAGAATGAATCCAAATATAGATTCTGGCCACTGCTCAGAGAAGCCTGGAAGCATAGAAGCAGCTATGCACTTGAATTGAGGGTCTGTCCCAGAATTACTTGTTATAGAATCATAGGATGGTTTGTTCTTGGAATGGACATAAAAACCATCAGGTTCTGACCCTCCTGTCATGGGGGTGGGTTTTCTTTCCTAGAAGGGAATTTTTAGTTGTAGAAATGTCTGTTAAAAAATCAGAAACTCATACAAGTATAAGATGCAGTAACAGCTATCCAAAACCCTTCAGAACCAGCCTTAAGACTCAAGAAGTTCATAAATTCTCCTTTCCATTATTAGTAAATACTAGAGCCAAAACAGCAATTTACCCTCCACACACCAAATATGTCTTCTAAATTAATCTCATGGAAATCTTCCCTGATGTCTAAAATTTTTAGACAGTTTGTTTATTCATTTTGCTCTTTTGAGATTTCCCTGGGACCACAAGCAAGTCAGGGTAGAAAAACACTGTGAGAGGCTGATTTTATGGTATTTATCATCTGACCAGAAAGAATTACAGAAATCTCCCAGAGGTGTTTACAATCAAGAGGTTTGCACAGCAAAAGAGTTTATGAGTTCTTTCACTGAAACAACTCATTTGCCAACCTTTTTAAGTTTTACCCTCAAAAGAACTGAAATTAGCTCAATTCAAAATCAAAAACACCAGTGCAAAAATAAATGCTTACTGCTGTATGGTATTATCATAATGTCTTTACTTTCAGTGGGTGAGCATGTAATGGCTGGCTGTAATATTTCCTTCAGTAACATAAGCACAGTTCCTAATTACTTTTTCTAGCCCTATATTTTTAGCACTTTTCTTATTGCAGCCACAACTAACTTAAACTCAACATATTAAAATGATGTAAAATTGTCTGTGTTGCTCTTTTCTTCTGTGTTTCCTAACCATGATGCTATTTAAAATTATTTTTATTGCACCAGAGGGAAGGAATCAGAAAACTAAGAGAAGGCTGAGAACCATGTTCTCTTTTGGGTTTGACTTTTGCTGCTCTGCCTGCTTTCTTTGATGGCTTCACCACTGAGAACTGCGAGCCACACACATGCAGAGGTCAGTTGTGCTACCATCCAAGGGACAGATTTTATCTGGTATGGCAGTTCAGACTCCTAAGCAGATGCTAGTTGATGTCATCAGCACATCTGCCTCCATATATCCTGAATTTTCCTTTTCGCACTGTGGCTGGATGTATATGAAAGACTAAGCATGGGGCATCTGCTCATGAGGTATTAGCCATATCCTTCAGAGCCTTACTGTGAGCCTCAAAAATAGTTTTGTTGTTTCCTTGTCCCAGGACTTAAGTCTGCCTTGGATGCAGTTTTCCATCTAGATCAAAATTGTGTATCGACTGCTAGCAATTAGTATTTTGCTTTTGATTTCCATAAATGCAGAAATTTTTCTTAGATGTACAGTATAGGGAGCTGAGAAACACTGAGAAAATTAAGCTGGTGTCCAATGTAAGCGTAATATTTCTGGGAAGATATATGTACCTTAATATTATTGTATTAATCTTGTAATTAATATAATTATATAATATATCATATAAAATAGTATACATTTTATATATTGTAATTATATAGTTATGTAATTTGTTCTTAGTTAATTTTCATCCAAGCTCTTCTGACAACACTGCCATCTAACTGTCAGGATAATCTTGCAGATTATTGTCTGCCTTTCCTATTAACTCTTTTCTTCCATTGAATATTGCCAGGAAGATACAGTCATTCTTTATAGAATTAGTTGTAATGTATAAAGAGAGTCTCCTTTTATACACATTTTAACTCTCTGTGTGGATATACATCTTCATCCTTTAAATATGTTTGAACAAGTAAATTCTTATGCTTATTTAGATGCACAGTTTTATTGATTTGCGAAACTTATTCATTTAAGGATGTATTCTTGACTATTTATGAAAGAAGAGCCACAGGATTTATTACAAATAGTCTGAAAAGAAAATTTTAACATCAAATCTGGTTATCAGCACTTCTTTCTTCAAAAATGACAGAAGTAAACAGATTCAATCATTATCACCCTGTTGAATAAGATTCTGCATTATGGTGTTCTTACTGTAGCTCAGTGAAGAATTTAAAAAGAAATTAATGCTGAAATACTTTTCTGAGTCAAGGCCTAGATGGAAAATCCATATTTCATAGATATAGTGGAAGGTTAGGTCTTTGAGGTCATTTTGATCCCTTGACTTCAGAATTTAACACAAAAAGTTTACTTACAAAAACTTATCAGAGTGTGTTAAGTATTCAAAAGAGTACTTTATACAATTTATTATAAATTCACTCTCTGTGTACTTGTATTCACTAGAGATTCATGTCCTACTCATAAACCCTGTTATAAATTTTTTATCTCTGATTTCAAATGCTGCAATACTTTTTCTAACAATAAATGTTATCCCAAAGGGACTGTGAATATGCTGATTAAAAAAAGCATCTCATGAGACCTTCCATAACAATGAGATGAAGACCCTCTGGCTTCTCACAAGAAAGTGAGGAGAATCTCTCTTTAATATCTGTTTCTACTGATCATTTTTCACACAACATAGTGACTTATTTGTATTTGTGAAAGAGCATATTTTTCTACTATATACAGAAAAATTCAGCTTGCTATGTGTATGGCTCAGTGGCAGATAATATATTAATGAATTACAAAAGGTATTTGCTTATTTTGAAATACAGTGCAATATTTCTTCTAAATATTCTTTCTTCAACTCCTCTCTCAAGTAAGGAATCTTGAATAATGAAAACATAGTTCTAAGTATAATTTTAATTCAGTGTCACACTGATGTATCACCTCTGATTTCTGACCAAAATTTACCTTCTTATGTATTTCAGATCCATATTATCCAACTAGACTCAGCTGCACTGCTAAATTTGGCTTGGAAATAGATATCTGCAGGTTGAATTTCTCTTCAAGCTCAGTAGATGGATCCTCTTTTTTCTCCTGTGTGTATAAGTTATTCATATTGGCCCTGTATTAGAATATCTGTCTTCCTTAAAGTCTTCAGCTTATTTGTCCTTGCAGTCCTGAAAAGAGATTTTCTTGTCCAAAGAAATGTAGCAAAAAGAAATAAAATAATTAATATAAGGCCATGGTAGTGACCCTTCAATACAGGGGAGGAAATGACATCTAACTCTCATCTCCTGCATTACTGAAGACTGCCTTTAATGCTACACTGTTTTGGCATTCTTCCTTTGCTTTCTGTATCCCAACCCTTATACAGGTCCTGACATTTTTCATCCCTTATTTTTCCTTTCTTCATCTCAATTACACACTTCACCTGGCAATCAGCCCTGCCCCTGAAATTAGAACTCTTCTTGCCTCAGTGTGCACTTGGCTTAAACTTTCCTATAACTAAAAGCACCTGCCATTCCTCTGCTGTTTTCAGGATAGTGTTTTTAAGGTCTAAATACAGCTCTACTTTCTCCCAAAGTGTTGTTTGCTATTCAAAAGATACCATTTACTTCAACACAAGCTGTAAGGGGACTCTGTTTGTTTAATGAGATTAATTGTAAAAAATGCTGCTTTAGATGAACATCTAAGTTGCTCTTCACATATCATGGAAAGAAAAGCAACAAAAATCCCCATTTTTTTCTCAAAATCTTCAACCCCAGGCAAAGTACCATTCAGCAGTTATCTGTATAGCCAGATCCAAGGGTGTTTGGTGTGTTCTTGTCATTGTGCTGATCAGTGTTGCAGCAGTTTCATGACCATGTGCATCAGTGCAATTCAGGACAAGGTGTGTTGCTTTTGGCCTGGACAGGTAAGACGACAACCCAGAGGGGAGGGAACAGCATGAGCCACAGCACCAATAAATCTGTGAAAACTGGTGATGAAAGGCAAGCTTTCAACTCACTTGCCAAAGAGTGGGTTTTAGTGAGTAGCTGAATAGTTAAACCTGCAACACTGAGGTCAAGGTTACTTCTGGTTTAACCCAGAGCTGCTGCAACCAGAATATCGTTCTCTGGCTGTGCCCTAACTGAATGCACAGGGAATAACACCTATGAGTCTCTAACACTGAAACACAGAAATGCTCCCAGCATTTTGGAATTTCAGCCTTAGATTTTTTCTATCAATATGAAAACCACATGTATCTAAAAGTTGTAATTTTAGGATCAGAGTCTCCCTTCACATGATACTCCTGTATTATAAAGTGTGAAGCTGTGTATGCTCTGTGTAGGAATAGTTTCATATGCTGAGATTAAGTAACAAAGGAACTCTCATGGTCAGAATTTATTTTCATTTAGGTAAAACTGCAATCACTCTTGACTGAAATTTAAATAGACAAAAAGACTGAACTAGGAAAAACCTTTATAAACATATCCAAAACATGGTGTCATTCACAAGTGGGTTTGACTTCTTTTAATAAGTCATGGGATATTTCTGTAGGAAACACATAATAACTTTATGTTCTAGTCTTCAAAAATATCCTCAAGTTATCTTCAGCTAATTCACCCTCTGAGTGTATCAATTAAATTTATTTATATTCCACAGATCCATTGGGATTCAGCTATCTCATCTCTGTGTTTGTAAAAAAGTTAAAGGAAGAATAAAAAAATCTTATTTAAAATATTTTAAAGTGTGATATATTACAGATCATAAGTAATTTAAAATAAGTAGTGAGTTGTTTTTATAACCTGGGCTACAAGTATTTATTTTCCTACATAACAGGCGTAATTCTTAAAAATCAGATATATTGGGAGGGCAATTATAAGCATTTAATGGAATTTTTTTTTAGAGTCACATATAGCAGCATTGTCTGGCCTAAAAGCAAATCTAAACACAGACAACAATTTTGCACACCTAGGTACAGTAATTTGTTTGCATCAATGTGTTCATTTGTCACATTCATCACAAGATTAAAAAAATACCAAGATCAGTCATCAGTCTGACAGACATGAAAGAACAACTTATTTTTCTTACTCTTTCCATACATCAGTTCTAAGTGATATAAATACTAAATAAAAGAGAAGATTCTCTGAAGAACTCTAGAAAAGCAACAAAGGAAATAAAATACACAGTTTAGAAAGAAGCAGAAAATGGGAAGGATACATCAGAGTTTCTAATAATTCTGGAACAAAAACTTAACAGTGGAAAGGTATACTAGAAAATTGCTGTTTACTCCCATTTCTGTATTTTTCCCCTTAATTAATATTTATAATAATTCTTTAATTCTTCTTTTTGTCACATTTTACTCTTGGGAGTTTTGATTCCTCCACCTGATTTACATGCATTGTTTTCTTTTTTGTTGTTGTTGGCTTGGTTGGTTTTTTTGGTTGGTTGGTTGGTTGGTTTTTTTCTTCATTTTGGATATTTGGTAAGAATTAGAATGCAGCTGTGACCAGAGGAAAAGCTCTTTCTAAAAATTACAAAAACTTGGTAAAAGGGTAAGTGGTTTTCCCAATAAAGTGTAATTTGTGCTAAATCCAAACGAGTAGATATTGTGAATCATAAGAGGACATAAATCACCTTGTTGGATTCAACTCTTCAAAGAAGTGTACATGTATTCATTTTAACACAAGCCAGACTTCATTAAAAAATGCATGTTCCTAATCTTTCCTTTTCTAATGGTATAGCTAGTTAAATTGGAATTAATATTCTAAAGCACACAGTCAAAATATTCATTATCCTTTTTTTCTTCATAGTTGTGTAGCTAGAATACTTTCATATAGATGATATTTGTCAAGTATTTTATTTTATCACTTCTGAAAGTTTTTCATAAACTTTGTATCTCAAACTGATCTTCCAAGTATAACCAAATCAAGGTAAAATTTAATTTTAACCCAAGAAATAAGAAAAAATAAATGTACTGACTGAGGACTTTTGCTATCAATCACAAATATTGCTATTAATCACAAATCATAATGGAATTTTTGACTATTTGTTCAACTTCTTTGAAATTACAGACACTTTATCTGGTCTTTGTACAGTTGGTATCTCTGGGTAGTTTCTTACAGACCCCATTATTGTATTGGAAATTTTATAAACAGTTTTTAATATATTAATGTACTCATATACATGTAAACACATCAGTTTGATGCTCCAGTCCAGTCTAACAATGAAAGACCAGTTTTCACACTGCCATCATTACTGGACTTGCTGAACTCATGCCTAGGTTTGTTATAATAGAAATATTTCATGGGTGGGTATGTACATATCTACTAAATATGTATGTTAGTTTATGTTATGCATGTACTAAAGATAAAACCAAATCATAAAAATTGACTTGGTGGTTAAATGCATGAAGTGAAGAAAACTGGAAAAATAATTATTTATAATATAAATATAATTTAATTAATTGTGATGTTATACATAGTTATCTTTTTTCATGATCTCAATTTAGTAAGTTGGTAGTATAACAGAGATCATGTGCATAAATGGAATATAATAATATTGCTTAACATGTTTTGTTAATTTTCTACAGTTGATTCAAAAGTAGAGAATTAAACAAATCAGACTGGATGGATGAGATAGCCCACAGACTGATTAAGGAACATAAACTGCCTAAGGCATCAGACATAGAGGAATTCTTCTAATAAATTTACATATATTTTATACCTACCAACTGATTAGATGAAACATCCCAGGGTACCTGTCTCCAAGTGAAACCATCAAGACTATCTGCTTACAAGGCAGACAAGCTGATCTGTGGTTGCTGCATTGTTAGGTAGAGGGAACCAGGATAAAACAGTGGAATAGAGAGGATCAGGAGTGAGGCAAGAAGTTGAAGACAAGAGTATCCAAAGACAAGAATACTCCCTGAACATCACTAGATCTTGAATTCAGCACATACTAAACAAAATGAATGAAATCCAGAACAGAAGATTATACTAGAAAAAGGCAATGCCGATTCAATTATTGTGTCCCTAAGCCTCTCAGGATCAGCCTCAGGAACTATCAGCAGGCCTTCTTTTATGTAGTTTACTTTTTGATTCCAGCTGTAGAACCCCACCTCTTCCTTGAACAGGAGCTCATCACACCCCGGTGGGAGCCAGTTACACCTGCCCAATGAAAGATTTTTCAACATATCTCCTGCTGTTTTATTTTTCCCCCGTCTGTACACAATACTTTCCAGATTCTCTTATGTCCTGCTGAATAAACATTTCTTATGTTTATGCTCCTTTCACCCTGGTGGAGACCTTCACAACGATTTCAACATACAATCGCTTTTTTCTGACAATTTTTCAACACACACAAAAAAACTCCCCATATTCCATAAATCTAATAAAGCTGCATGGCTAAGAGCAACCATCCTTGCTCTGCCTGTGAAGCTGAACACCATAATTCCTTGATTGTGCCTGTACAATTACTGACAGAAAAACAAAAATGTGAATGAAACAAAGATGATTGTGTTTCCTAGCAAAATTGAGGTCTACAGGTCACTTGGGATTACAGCAACCAACCTCACTGCAGTCCAGCTTGCTGGAAGACAGACACTGCTAAACTGACACCAGTCAGTGAACACTGAAGAAAATATTTCACAGATCTTTCTTCTACTCGGATTTATAACACCACTTTTATGATATTTTCAAACTTTTTTGGCCTAAGCAAAACAGTTCAACATAGACTCATATGCTTTTGAATTTTTTTTTTAATTTGCACAAAAAAAATGTCCCCAGGAAACTTCATGACTAATCTGCAGGAATTTTCAGGATAGTAATGTCCAAATTCATCTATCTAGAGATATTCTTACTCCATATAAGGAAAGGTTATAACACATAAAAAAAGAAAACAAACCCACAAACCAGCAGATTAAAAAACAAGATCAAACCCACAACTTGGGAAAGCAATTTTTGACCAATTAACAGTGAAATGTCTACTGAACTGGTAAAGAAATAGGTGGGAGGGAGGAGTGTAGGAATGCAGACATTAAATATCAATCATATAGGTTACTGTGGTGGGGAAGAGTCTTCACGTCAATCCAACTGTCATATCTGACAAGCCAGACCCTTGCTTCTTGAACAAATTCATTGAATTTCAGCTCCAAACAGATATCTTTTGGAGAAGAAAAGTAGGAGTTGAAGGTGTCCAGCCCCTAAGGGCCCTAAGTAAATTGGGCCATACTGTTTAGTAGTTGGAATTAGGAAATGAAGTTTCAGTACCATGTTCAGACTCATCAATAGCCCCAAACACTTCTTAAAATGGTGCCTACATTTCAAAGGCCTAAATTCCTCTGCTAAAAAAGCCCAAATGGCCCCATGCCAATGACCTTGCATCTTTCCATCAGCTCATATTTCCTACATGGCTAACTCTTGTACTATGTTGTGTACAGAGCATGATTCCCACTCCCAGCTGTTTCTGTTGGGGAAAAAACAACTGAAGGCAGGAGACTGATAAATCAAATCACAACCTCAATTTATTGTCTACATAAAGATTTAAGGTTACTGCTTTTTCTGTTCTCACGTAGATTGGGAGATTTCACTAAAGGATTTTTGAATTTGGTTAATAATAATTAGGGTATTTATTCTAATAATATGTGAGTTTACAGGCTTTATGAATAAATCTCACCCCTACAAACTTCAGGACAACATTTATTTGACTGTCTGAACTTTTCAAAATTGTATAATTCTCCAAATAATATAAAAGGACAGTCATGGATTTAATTTTCTACCTGTTTGAAAGCTTCATTTATACGTTTGGGTGTTTTTTCACAAATGGTCCATTTTTAAGGAGCACATCTCAGCTTGATAAGAGTACAGAAAGTAAACTTTCATGAATTGACAGGGCATTAATTAGGCTCAGATTATTTTAATAAACATAAAACCCCCTTCAATTTAGTTTGGCCTAAGCAAAACAGTTCAGCATAGACCCACCTATCCAGGAGCACGTGAGAGATGCATTCAGGACTGTAGAGCTCTTCCTTCCATTTCCTCTGCTTTTCTGCCTTAGTTGATAGTACTTGCAGGATATGCTAATGTCATCATTACACAGCCCCTGACTCTGCCTTCAGGGAAGAAAAAACACAAACTAGAGTGAAATATTTGTCTCTGAAAGCCCATTTGAAAGGTCACCTGAGAGTAATGAACAGAACTTCACTGTGTTTTCTGACTTGGAGAATTTGCAAACTTATGAAAGGACCATGGAGATGTACAGCAGGGTATTGCCAAGCCATAGCGTTTCCATTAGAAAACATAGAGGGGTCTTGGGAGTTAAAATTCAAGGGCTGAATAGAAGTCGCTCAAAGCTGTGAGAGAAGAGCAAGGAAAGCAAAAAGCAGCTAGAGCTGGGCTGGCTTCCAAGGGAAAAGCAGTAGTGATTGATAATTATAAAGAAGACCTTATGGTATCCTTGCATTTGTCTGAGAATTCTTCAATGGGATATTAATTAATTCTTTATTGTATATGGAGCCTACATGCTAAAAAAAATGCCTGGGAAGCATTGGGTTATTCACTGTGATTATTCATTACCCATCAGGCAACTTCCCAGATCATGATGACTCTTCAGCATTCTCCCAAACACCAGATGTACTCCTAAAAGGCAAGATGTCAGTAACATTGACAAAATGCCCTGCACAGAAGTTGTCAGTGCTGGGCAGCAGGGATCCCTCCTGCAGCGCAAAGTGCTGATGCCTGGGAGCCAGCTACCTGCCCTCTCGTTAGCACAAGGGCACTCACCAGTGCTGTCAACAGTAATGAACATGACAGGGAACTGCCTGTGGGATACATGCCATTGACAAGGTGCCCTTCCCTACCAAACAGTCTGCAACCACTGGGTGATCATATAAATGTGGTAGGGGCACCCTCTGACTCCAGACTGCCTAAAGCTGCTCTTCTTGTTTCTGTCTTGGAACACTGTGGGTGGGGGGTCGCAAGACATTGCCTTGCATATGCTGTATCTTCTTACAAATGCAGCACTGGCACTAAAACATTAATTAACTATCTCTCAGTAGTGATTAATGAAAGGCTCTGTCACAGTAACTCAATGTGTTCTATTCATTTTGTAGGCACATAATCTCCTTATATCTTCATTTGACATTTACGAAAGTGTATTTGCTACAAGGATTGTATTGTAAGCAACAGCACCTTTCCAATTAGATGCACATTTGAGACCAGAATGGAACTAATACAAAAGTATTTATAATATAATGTTGTTGCAATGGATTTGTTAACATTCTCCTAGCATTAAAATGATGCCAGCTCAATAGATTTGTAATGTACTGAAAAGTGAAATATCAGCACAGAGGATGCAGATAGGTTTCAAACAATCAAAATTTGAGACTCTCTGTCAAATTCTTTCCCCCATTACCTGTACAATCTTATTTTAGATTCAGCTGCAAAGAGGGCTTCTGTATAATCTTGACATCCTCCTCTCCTTCAGAATAGACATAGGCTAAAATGTTTGTTGAATTTCTTCCAGTGTTTTGTGGAAGAGAAAGGTCTGTCTCATGGTTACTCATCCCTTCCAAAGCAGAGTTTTCAGTTTTTAGGCTTTGTTTTAAGTTTTATTCTGGGAGAATGAAAACAAACACACAAAGATATCTCATGCTTGCAATCTTGGCTCCTTCACCAACTCAATGTGTGGCCTTTTGCATATCACTTTGCAAAGAGCTACTGCTGGTTTTCCTGGGCTGGGGGAAAAGGACTGGCCCTGCAGGAATCTTGTTTTGGATGAAGGCTCTCTGCAAAGCATCTTTCCCAGGAAAATAAACCTTTAAGAAAATCATTTTATTTTACAGGATGAACTTTATACCCAAGTCTCAAGTGGATTTGGAAATTGCTTGAAGCAGACAGTTCAAAACGTCAGGGTATAATTAAATGTCTTTGTTTGGGATGAATGTGTTCTCATGATAATTCTCCTATTAATGAATTTTACTAGTCCCTGAAGATCTTCACAGAGCTGGGTGAGCTTATCTAGATGCAATGGTTTCTTTTTACATTTTTTCTTATTTGTTTTGTCAGGTGTAAGACACTGTACAAAAACCCATTATATGCCTATTATTTTATAGGAATTGTTAAAATTCTGAACATTTTCCAAATTTAATCAATCTCTCAACAAACTTGCATTCATTCAAAATGTCTTTTAAGGCTACTGTGTTCATAACTGCACAAAATTGAAAACAACACTTCCCGGTGTGGAATCTTATCACATGATGTACATTCAGAAAATATTCATTAGGAAAGGCAACAGCAGAAGAGGTATGCGATGCTGTATCTTGCTTTTCATGCTTATTTGTAGTCTTTTATTAAAAATTGTATTTTCAAGGTAGGAGAAAACAAAGAAAAATGTTAGAAATCCCCTTTCATCTACAAATTTGCACTATGAAGCTGATCAAACACTAATAGACCACTGAGAGATGTGGTGTTGAAATGTCACAATACTGCAGCATCCGAACTGAGGATGCACAGTAGTTCAACTGTAGATGTGAATAGAGGCCCCAATACAAAATGAAGTGCCTGTCATTTTCACAGTTGCCCTCTCTTTTCTGGAATGTCACTTTAGGAGTCTAAAATTAAAGTCAGATTTGGATGACTGAATTTCCTGCTAGTTTTCAGCAAGAGATAATCAGAAAACCTAAAATTTCTGCCTCTGAGCACCAGCTGTCTTTTAGAGGATTGATTATAGAGGGTAACCTGGAATGAGAATTTAATCCATAATCACACCTCCTGAGCCCTGCTATGTTCAGGGAGTTTTACACCACCTCTGTGTGAACAGTGGAGACACTCACATAGAGAATCTCCCAACTTCTTTGCATCTCAGGGAAGCCAAGTTTAAGTCAGTTCCTTTCTATATACCTCTCATCTGCCAGGATGAGAACTTCCTGAACCTTTTTAGCAGGGAAAATATAGTAATATAGCTAGAAAATTTTTGTTTTGGCAAATTGTACATTGGGTTATTAGAAAAACTGCATCTGATTCTGTCCTTGGGTCTATAAAAGGATAATATGAATTAGTTTCATAAAATGAGAGCATATTTTTTATATGTGTAGATTTACACTTCAGTTTTGTTTACTCATTGAAACTAATATCTGTGGTTTTGAGATAGCTAAACTGGAAGATTAGCCTGAATCTTGGAGTGAACTTTCCAGCCTCCCTTGAAAATTTCTGGACAATTTTGACAAATATTTGTTTCCAAATTCTCCCCTTATGGCTGAGATTTGGGACTTCAGATCTTACCCAGTGTACAGGGCATTTGTAGTTACACTAAGGTTACATTAATGTTTCTAGGATAAGAATTACTTTCTTAACTGAAAGTAATTGATGTATGGAAAATGGAGAACCCTTGAGAATGTATGCAATGCAGACCAGTTCTTAAACTGTCAAAAATGATCATGCATTATTTTCTGTAATAACGATGAAAAAAATTAGTTATGATGCTTTCCGAAATGCCAGTGAGTATGTGTGTTGTATGAGCACTTGTGTGAGTACATATTGCACACTGACTGCATCCAATTGTTCTCAGAGATCAAGCAGGTGCAGCTTCAATAATTTATGTGATACCATGCTTTTCCCATGGCAGCCCTACTGCTTTTTAGCTGCAGTCCACAGAGCTCAAGAGAAAATTTTTGTAGCAGAGGGGTGTGTGGGTGTGTGGGTGTGTGTATGTTTGTGTTTGTGTGTCAGCTTGTATGTGTTTATAACACAAGAGATTTAACACAGTACTGTAAAATTTATGGACAGCATACGTTATTAATTAGCAGGAAAAATAATTTTTTTTAAAAAAATTGACCATATAAAGCATTTTTTGTACACAGAAAAAGAGGAGAAACTGGCCAATTATAGAGGACTGCTTTTTGTAGTGCCACAGAACAGTGCAGTTTTGGGGACATCCAGGGAAATCCCTTGTGTGCTACCATGCAGGCACAAAGTACTGCCCACTCAGGGCTGAGCTGTGTTGTAGATGTACCCGTTGTTAGTATCAAAATGAATGAAACTAAAATTGAAAAATATAGAATAAAATTTTAAATAATAATTATTATGTTATGTGTCATGACAGACTTGCAATTCTATAAAAGTTGTGCTTCTCCAGGTAAAAGTAAACTGGATATACCTGGTTGACCATTGAGCTTTTTTTTTTTCCTTTTCTGAAAGATTTAGGATTCTGAAATCAATATTTTGTGAGAAAAGACTCTCTTCTTTGCAGTAAGCTCTTAGATTACATAGTGTTTTTAGTGAGATACCATGCACAGACTATTTTAAGCAGCATATCAGGTCTATTAAGAAATAAAGGCACCAAGCCTGTTGCTTTAGAAGAATCCATTTAAGTTGTTGCTGTGTGACCTTAGATAAGTCACCAATCCTCTGAGTCCTGTTTTCTCATTGCATAAAACAGGAATAAGTGGGTTTGTTCTGTGTCACAGGGTAATTGGGCAGGTAAATACATAGGAAATGGTTGAGAGAGCTATAATAATAGGGGCTACGTAAGTCCATAATGCTTCAGTTAGGAAATAGAAATGCTAGCACTGAGAAGTACTGTGCTAAAGTAATGATTGTTTGGAGTTAATGTACCTACTTCATGGCTTTTTCAGTCAAGAAAGAACCAAATGTGTAATGTTATAGTGATGAAATTCTGTTTTAAATTCCATATGCCCAAGCCTTAAACTGTGAAATTACTGTAGCCACATCTGTAGTGCATTTAATCTAAAAAAGTCACTGCATATTTGCTTTCTAATAGAATGTTTTAAGAATTTACATGGATGTAAAAGGATTAACAAAATGTCATTGATGTCCAATTTTTAATGTCTACTTTTCAATCTACAAACATTCATATACTCCTTGTTTATTTATACTCGATTAGATAGGACTGCAAAATGCTTGAATGTGTGTATGTTAGTCTCAGCTCGTGTTCCTGGGCTTTGCTATTTTCTTCACCCTTTTTTAATCTTTTTTCAACTTTTAATTTTTTTTTTTTTTTTTTTTCTGAGGAACCCATTTTGTCAATTTTTATCATGGGAGAATCTAGCCTTTTTCTCATTGTTTCAGTTCTCTTAATCTTCCTACATCTTTTCAAGTCCTCTGTTGATGTCAACATCCTAAGTCCAAAGACATGTGCTATTCTGGTTTCTGGTTTGCAAAGCTTTTAAATAAAGCTGTGCCTTTTAAAAGAATCAACTAGATTGAACATTAAAAATACTACCTGAATCAAAATAAACAAAAAAGCTCATGCTTTTATGGACAAAGCAAGCCATGAATTGTTCTTCTCTGTTAACCTTTAAGTACTATGAAAGCTGCATTTAAAAACCATTTTATGTGTGTGGGAATGCAAATTTTATGGACAGAAAATATTACAGACCTTGGATGGTCTAATAATATATATCCAGAGAGTAATGTCTTAAGAGGAACTTAAGGTTCCTTTACAACCTTTCTCTTAATGTGTGACATAATGCAGCTATTGCATGGACTAAAGTGACAAAATCTTTTATTTTCATTATTTCTTTAGTTATGGAAAGCACCAAAAACACAAAGAAAAGAGATAATTTAAAAACAGGATACTGACATGTTGTAATATAAGTTATATAACAAGCAAATATATCTCAATTCTTAAGGGCATCTGATGATTTTCCAAACAAAAATTTTTATTGAGGAAAGGAATCCTTAAAGAGACTGATTTTTGTGAATATATTTTTTTCTAAAAATGAAAAAGAACTTAAAATGGCAAAAACCTTTCTTTTAAGAGTTTTATCTCTCCTTTTGCTAAAAAGATGGAGAAAATATTTTCTGAAGAATTTAAGTTTTTACTGCATTTTTAACTTTTTTTTTATTGCCAAGAAAAGAAGGGAGGTTTTCTGCACTATCCTAAATTTAGGAGCAACCAATGTGGGGACACCGAAAATTCTGTATTTGTACATAACCAGCAGCACAAGAGATTGAAAAGTAATTTTCATAAGCAAAAGCTTTTCAACAAGTCTGTAGAACTGCCTTCCAAAGAAGTTGACCCATTACCCTGAAATATTGAAGAGAGAAAGAAGACAATAAAGGAAACAAATGATGTTCAGATCATAGTGCCCTCCTTCCCTCTGTGAAAAGATGGATAGGATGACCTAATATGCACTTTGCATCTCTGAATTTAATTAAACTGGCATAAACTGTCCCCCTAGAGTAGATGGATGTCTCCCTATAGCCATTATGCTTTCAAAATACATTCTCTGATACAACCTGGAAAGGTCTAAAAGCCTCTGAAGCAGAGACATCAGGACTGCAAATCCAACAAACTTTTCTTTTCTGGGCAGCAGCCAGATTTGATTCCTGGTAATTTTTCAGCCACTCTGGCTCTTGAGAATGGTTTTTACCAAATCAATTATGTGTTGCCAACAGCTTTCTGTTCTGTACCACAGTCAGCATGTTGTCTAAACAGACCATTATTCCTAGCCTTGCACACAGCAGGCTGCTACCATGGAGCTGACAAGAGGCCAAATGGTAGGCTGGATATCTGCCAATGTTCTCCTTCCCAGCAAAGCTTGGAGGAACCTTTGACATTTTTTCACTCACAGGATAGTAAGACATCATTCAGGTCTGATCTCATCCCCAGAATGATCAGAGCAAGGCTGGAGCACCTCTGAAGACAGGCTGAGACAGTCAGGGTTGCTCAGGCTGGAGAAGAGAAGGCCCCAGGAGGACCTTACAGCATCTTCCAGTACCTGAAGGTGCCCTGCAAGAGACACAGAGAGGAGCTTTTTACAAGGGCATGTAATGATAGAACAGGGGGAATGGCTTTAAATAGAAAGAGACTAGGTTTAGATCACATATTAGTAAGAAAGTATTCATTATGGCAGAACAGGTTGCCCAGAGAAGTTGTGGAAGTTCCATCCATGGAGTATTCAAAGCCAGGCTGTATGGTGCTATGAGCAACCTGTTCTATAGGGTGGTGTCCCTGCCCTTGTCACATAGCTGGAGCTTGGTGAAATTTAAGGTCCCTTCCAACACAAGCCATTTTATGACTCTAGGAATCTAAAATTCAAGGGGCTACCTCAGATTTAGACTTCCTGCAAATTTAATAATTTTAAAAAAGGAATTTCCTATGGTAACCGGAAAGCCCAGCGCTACACCGGCCAGAACATCAGATTTGTGAGCCTCTGATTTTGTCACAGAGTAAAATACTCATCCAAGAGACATGATAGAGTGACCATTCCCTTGGGTGAAAATCTTGTGCTGTTTGGGTTCAGTGAAAAATCTTCCTGTAGGTTTTTCACTTTACTGAAGCTGAAGGGATGAAAAGGAAAGGAGAAGTTTAGGAAACCAGTTTTCTGCCCCATTTAAAAAAGGTGATTTTCAGAAAAGGGTCCAAAATAAGGGTAAAATGTTTATATATAATATTTTGCAAGTGGTTGTATTCAAAAAACACAGTTGTTTGTGATGAGTTTGCTTCATGTAAACTCTGAGACTGTTTGCTTTCTGTTATAAAAGTGGGTAGTTATATAAATTTGTTGGATAGGAAATTTGAAGCCAGTTCCCAAAAGCAGTCTGAAATTTGATTGATAGAAAATATTAATTAGGAATCTTTTCCAAGGCGAAATGGAGTCAACTATTCACAAGGAGTTTCTGTTAAATTTTGCCGTGAAGTGATTTGAGAGATCCCATATTGGACTTAATTGTAAGAGCTGAGCATGTTTTCCATTTATATAGAATACTAAGCATTTTCATAAATTTCTCAGTTCATAGTTTATTAAGCTTACTGGCTTTAGGGGTGCCATCAGTCTAATTTCAAGACTTTTTGCCCACTTTACATAAGATGAGGTTCATGACAAGGTGAAAATCCATCATTGTTTATTCTTATTTTCCAGAGGGTCTGAACTGAGCTATCAATCTTGCATTAATGGATATTTGAGAAAAACAATATTTTGCAGCTTGATGTTATTATCTGTTGTTTTCCTTCCCACACTTCAAATGCAGACATACTTTCATATGTGTTATCTGTCCAGCTTTTAATTCCATGTACCAGATGATACAGAAAATAATTTCCTCTCTTCTCTTCACTGAAATAATAGTACAGGGACTGCCATTTCCAGCAGAAATCTTTTGAACCTATTTTTTCTCTTTTGCACAAAGTGGATCTGATACAGTTTGCAAATAATGAATGGCAAAAAATTTGATCATCTAATTGGAGTGCACAGCAAACACGGGTACCTTCCCATGCTAAATATTTAAATGCGTAGCTTTTCAGTGTCTGGAATTGTACATCCAAAATTTGTAAATTAGACTGAAGACATCCTGACCTGTGCATGAATCTGATTAGACGTAGGCTATATTAACTGAAGGTTATTTTTACTTCTGCTTTCAAGTCCTGTTGTTGTTTCCTCTGATCACAGTGCAAATGATGACCCCTCTGTTTTCTTTAACATCATGCTAGAAATTAACATGATCTTTGCTTGATTTGTAGAATGTTTCATAGTTTTTTATCTGTCCAGTACATCTATATTCTCAGATTTTTTCTCAGTTCTGGAAAAAAAAATCGTATTGTAATTTCTCCATGACTCCCTTCTCAGATCCATTGTTTGAACCATCATTTTTTATCACAGCTTTTATTCAATACATCTACTGCATTAGCCATTCTCAAATCTGGATTTTTTTTTTTTTNTACATTCCCCAACAAAGAACTCTGAAAAGTATAAGTTTACCTAACAGAATTATTAGACAGATGTCTGCTCTTTTAAACACAGCTGCAGTTTCCAGTCCTGTCTGAAACACAGTTTGACAATGGCAGAGCAGACCATGAACTTACAGTACCTGGTTACCACATGTGCAGAAGTTCTGATCTCCATTGAGAAATTTCTGTTGAAAAAATGGAGGATATTTTCATGTCCTTTGCATGATTTTACATTCTATTGATAGGACCAACCTTGTCTAGTTTTTAAAGGAAATATGTCTTCATAAAGATAGAATAACACATAGCTTCCTTTTATTTTTTAATTTTTCCTTTTATTGCCTATATATTTCATGGCCCTTCCAAAGGCTACATGTACTACATGTAAAAAGTTGTTCCGTCTACATTTATCTTTCTTGGGAGAAAAATCTAATTATGCAGTAATCAGAAATAGTTTTGTTCCTGCCCTCCTGCTTATGTCTCCTGTACTAATGAGCTGATTACCTGTTAAGAAACTGAATTAAGCTTATGGCTCAGAATACCTGAACAGCCTCTACCTGTACCAGGTAGAGGACTCGTCTCCAATACAGAACCAGAAGACATGGAAAACCTCCTCCCATAGCCAGCTCAATTATTGAAGCAGATCTCTTATGTTATGTAGCTCTTTTCCCAATCTAGTATGGCTCTATACCACATTCCCCAGAGGGGAAAAAAAGATATTCAGTAAAAAGCAGTTTGTGAAAATAATTGTGGAGGATAAGAATCTTCGAACATTATAAGGAGATGTTTTTAAAAAGGGACTCTTCTCAAGGAATGGAAAAATTACTCTTGCTCATCAAAAGTATGATGTTACTGCTCTAAATCTGGGCATGACAAAGTCTGAGAAGTGGCCTTCTAATACAGAACTGGGTCTGTGAAAGCCTTTTCCTCTCCTTGCTGTGATACCTCTTGTTCATATTCCTAGAGCATGGGGAAGGAGAAATTAAAATGTGGGGAAGGAAGTTCTGTTAATTTTTATGCACATTATAATGATATAAGGGCTCTTGAATATCTTGCAAAAAATACATGGATATAGCAGTTGCCCTGAGGAGCTTAAACATATGGGAATAAAATGTGCGAGACTGAAGACAGTGGTTTAAAACACAATAGCCTAAATGTGTGGGAATGGTAAAAGCTGTTTCATTGAGTTCAATAGCAGAGGAGGGCTGAGGTGCATCATAAATCAAATTCACATGTATCCAAAATTCTGTGAACCACTATCTCTGCAAAGGTCTTTCTCACCTCAGAACTCCAGAGAGAGCAAAGATCACAGAGGGTAAGGAAATGAATAATAGTGAAACCTCCAAGACAAAAACTAGAAAACAATCTCCATTGTAATTTCTTTTTTAGCCTGTAAAGAGGTCTGTCTTACAGTTAAGTTGGTGGTGTGAAACATGCCTGCTTTATTGATATAAAAGTAGAAAGCAACTGATTTACTTTCCCTTACAAAATTAATTTTCATTCCAAGTGAATGAGCAGTCTCCTCTCAACACAAATCTAAATTAAGATTTTTCAGAACGAATAATTTGGCAAATTAAACTAACTTGCATGGTGGTTTTTCAGTGGTATTTGCACACAACTACATTTTATGACCACAGCACAAGGATACATATATATTTGTATCAATTTTATATTTTCAAGATACAATTTAAGAAATATTTTCCTTCAGAAAAGAGCAAGTATGACTCAAATTATTTTTAATATAACAGCCTCTAAATGTGCTACATATATTTTTCTTTTAATGTGGAAAGGGAAAAGGAGTAAAGAACTTTTGCTGACATACAAAACAGTTTGACATTTATTGTTCATCATTTTTATCTCTTTTGTTTTTCCAGTTCATGTAGCATCCTGCAAAAGGAATCTCTGTGATTATAATCTGATTGCAATGCTTTTACCACAGCAGAAATGAATGGGCAAATGGTGAATTTTAAAGAAAAGATTATGTCAAACCTGCATGAAAGAAAAAGCAAGGTCATAGAATTATGAATCACAGAATCATAGAATAGCTTGTTTTGGAAGTGACCTTAAGGATCATTTAGTTCCAACACCTTTGCCATGGCCAGGGACACCTTCCACTAAACCAGGTTGCTCAAGCTCCTTTCAACATGACTTTAAACACAGCCAGGGATGTCCAGTGCTTCATCACTCCCAAAGCAAAGAGTTTCTTCCTAATATCTAATTTAAACCTACCTTCTTTCAGCTTAAAGCAATTGCCCCTTATCCTGTCGCTACATGCCCTTGTAAAGTCTCTGTTTCTTGTAGGCAGCCTTCAGGTATTGGAAGACGACAATTAGGTCTTCCAAAGCCTTTTTTCTCCAGGCTTAGCCACAGGATCTGGGACAACTCCAGGATGAACCTCTTCAGGTCACTCCTGGTCTCAGAGTAAGACATCAGAGCTCTATCTCTGCCAAGAAGAGATCCTTTGTCCTTGAAGAAAGGGCATCCCAGAGCACAAGCTCTTTTTATGGGTTCCTGAAGCATTTCCTCTTCATGTTTCTGTCTCTGTGATGGATCTAGGAAATCAAAACTGATTTAGCAAATTGTTACAAGACACAAACATAGAGAATAGAGGCTTGGCCAGAGTTCAGCCAGAAGAAGAGACTGAGGGGAGACCTCATTGCAGTCTACAACTTCCTTGTGAGGAGAGGGGCAGGCACTGATCTCTTCCCTGTGGATTCCTGGTACAGGACCTGAGGGACTGGTCTGAAGCTGTGTCAGGGGGGGTTTATGGTGGATATTAGAAAACAGTTTTTCACCCAGAAGATGTTTGGGCACTGGAACAGGTTCCCCAGGGCAGTGGTCACAGCACCAGCCTGACAGAGTTCAAGAAGCATTGAAAATGCTCTCCAGCCCATGGTGTGACTCTAGGGGCTGTCCTTTGCTTGGCCAGGATTAGACAGCCCCTAGAGTCTTTCAACCCAGAAGAGTGGTTTCTTCCAACTCAGCATACTCTGTGATTCTGTAATTGATATGGAATATAAAAATATTATATTTGTATATGATTTAACAAGAGTAAAAGTATTGTTAAAGAGGACTGAGAGATCAATGACTTTGCACTTAAGTGACCTTTACAAAGCCATGTATCATTTCAATGCCATTCTCTAATGAAATCTGCAGACACCATAAGGCCTGGATAGAAAGGGATAATTCTGTCTCTTGATATGATAGTTTTCATATGTTATGTTTCCCTGCCCAGGAAAAATTTTCAACAGAGGATACACATTCACTTTTTTCAAAGCTATGTGTTTTCCCAGAAGATATGAGGGTGTTTAGAAATATTCCTAATCAATTTCTGATGTCAACAGAATAATACTGTACTCTGTACTCTATAGTATAAAACAGTTCATAATTAACATGAACAATAAAAAATTCAGCAGATAATGCTCATATAGGCAAAGAAAGTGGCT
Organism: Aegithalos caudatus; assembly: GCA_013389925.1. Taxonomy (NCBI): domain Eukaryota; kingdom Metazoa; phylum Chordata; class Aves; order Passeriformes; family Aegithalidae; genus Aegithalos; species Aegithalos caudatus. The sequence continues at coordinate 54,543 of WEIU01007041.1, forward strand.
GTAAATTTGCCGCTTTTTACAGTCATTTCTTCAAGAATACTTTAAATCATATATTTTAATATGAAAACAAGTAAAATGATAAATAGAGTTGGGCTGTGTCAGTATACAAAACCATTTCACAAAGGCAAACTTAAAATTTAACATACAGAACACTCCTTCTTATTATGTATCTGTGTTGACTTGGGTACCAAGACACAAGAGATTATCTTGCAACCTTTTTTTCTTTTTGTGTGGCTAATAAGGGCTAATATATATAAATACATATTTCCATTAAATGTGTTAGTATTGCTTTCTCACAGATAGACTCTTTTATCTAGCATCCATAATTAGAAATGGACTAATAAAATTCCATTTCTAAACCTGTCTGTTGTTTAGGTTTTTAGACAAACATAAAAGTAAGAAAATCTGTAAAGACAGCAAACATTCACATACAAACATGGCCTACAATGATGTTTCCATCTTTGAATGAGATTTACAGCATAGCCATAGTGCTGCATGCTGTGACCAGCAGTGCTAACCAAACATGTTGCTTTTGATTAGCCATTTTATTTTTCTTTAATTATAAGCCATTGTGGTACTTTAACAGGAGGTCATATGTCAGCAGTGAGTGAAAAGATGTGTAATGACCATTACTATATCATATTTGGCAGCTGCCCATTTTGTTCCTGAACCAATTTATACCACTCTGAGGGACTCTCTGGAGTGCAGTGCTGAATCTATATTTCTGCAGGAAGAGATCTCAAGTATGCACCAACCTATTCACACTTCAATCCCATTTCCAAGGTAAGAGCCAGTACATGACAGAACAGAGTCTTTCTAGGTACCAATTTCAGGCAACAAGGGTAGGGTGGAGAACAATGTCACTCCACAAAAAGAGTTTGAAGAGTCACATGGCAGTATAAACTGATAATTAGTGTGGGGTTTTATCTTACTGTCTTCTGAGCAAATTTTCATCTCTTGCAGTCCAAATCTACCAGTACAGTCACATTTATTTCCATCAGTGGCTTTTATCCCACAGATAGTAGAAATACTTATACATTTGAAATTAAACATATATGTATAATCATGATTTTTTCCTTCACAATATGTGAAATAACTTGATAATAATTATTCAGTTCTTAAAGACCTCAGGATTACGTAGCTGGAAACAGGTGTCCCTGCACTTGTTCCTGATGATAGGCTGATAGTGGCATCATGGATGTGACCTCAAATTCCAAGAGACACATAATGCCAGTGTCACAGCAGATCACAAATTCTTTTTAAAGAGAAGAAACCTTTGTTAGAAATAGTGTATATGTAAATATGAGAGGTACAATTTTTCAGGTGGAGATGAATTCTGAGAGCTCATATGCAGTGACGTATTTATTGTCAAAGGTGTTATCTGGATTCCAGAATTATTTCTACTTCTCTTTGCATAATAAATAGTTCCCCTGTGCCACTTAAAAAGGCCATGGCATTAATTTCATTTCATAGAGAATGAGCAGCTTGTTACTTAGTTGGAGTAGAATTTATTCCCCAGTGCCAATTTTGAAATATTTTAAGATGCTTGAGAAAATATCTTTTATGCAAAATCTTAGATGAGTTTTAAGTGGGCTGGACAAACTTTTTTTCTAAGGCAAAAAAGAATTGTTAATCATTAACTCATTATTTCCAGATTTCTTTTTGTTGTTATAAAAGCCATATTGGTTGGGTTTTTTTCCTTGAGAAATATTCTCCTCTGAGATCCTGATCTTTTGTAAGTATATGGTTGTAATTATTCAAATCTTAGAATGGGTCCAACTCTGGTGCTGTAGAGGGGCATGTAAGACTGGATCTAGATCTCTCTTCTTTTTATCACTGGCAGCATATCCTTCAATCACTGACATACAGTGAGTAAAGGAAGGTTAAATATTTGTTTCAAGAGAACATCTTGCTGTTTTCAACTTTCAATAATTTGCATAATTTTCCATATTTTGAATAGAAATCTAACAGGTTTCTCTAAGCCTGTCACTTGCAATATAAAAAAATCTAGGCAAGTCATTATGTAGCTGAAGGTACTTGTCTGAGGCACCCTGGAGCAGATACCTGCTTCAAATCTAAGTTGCAGGCATGACAGGTTAGAGTCAGGGTGACAGGAAGATAAAACTAAACAAAACAAAAACTGCTTGACAAAGGTACTCTTGCCACTTCTAATAATCTCAAAGGTAAAAACCAAAAGACTTAGCAAAAATTGTTTTGAGGAATCAAATAAATATAGTATTGAAGAGTTCATAGTTTGGAAAATTGCTGAATACAGTACTGAAATACACCTCAGTCATATACCTCAGAAATAAAGTCAACTGTTATTTGCTACTAGTCATATTTACAGGGAGTTAATATGTTTCTAGAAATAAAGACACTGTTTTAAAGATTTTTTGACTTCCTCATAACTGGATACAGGCAAACCAAAAATTAACTGTTGAATGACAAATAATGTAGCTTCTGAACTCATATAATAAGCTTGCAACTTCAGTTTCTTAAGTACTTGACAGCCTTTCTTGAGGAAGTATCTGCAAAATATGTACTAAAATGAAACCATCTTCTTCTATATTTAACTAGGAATGCCTCATATTGTTGCCACTTAAAATCTTCAGACTCTGTTTGAACTAACAGGTGAAGAAAAAAAGATATTTGTTATTTTAAAAACACACATGTTCTAGTCAAGATTGATCCTGACCTTGCATATAAATAATATGGGTTTTGAACTTAATGTTCAGAACCCATGGATTTCCAAACCCTCCAAAAATATCTGAGGCACATAAGGGGTGCAAATTTTCCTAAGGTAATACAGCATATTGCTGGCAGAGCAGAATCCCAGTTTGGTGACTCTTCTTCAGCTGAGTGAGCCTGTCAAGGCAGTAGATAATGCAAATCTTATCTCAATTTTTACTGCTTTATATATTTATGCATTTATTTATATAAAGTTTCCCAGGTTTCTTACTTTTCCAATGTACTTGCGCTTGATGTACTTGAGACAGATGTACTTGAGTCAGTGCAATCACAGAGTTCTGAACCTAAGGAAGCAACAGGAAGCCTACAATAACCTAGGTTATTACAATATCATTGAATAGTATGGGTTCTTTCCCCCTTCTGTAATTAGCAGGATGCTCAAGATAAAATATGTATTTTTTTTTGCCTGGATTTAGGGTTGCTGTGAGATGTTGGCAAGTCTACCACTACAAGTTATAGAGAACCCTGATGTTTGATAATTTACTGATGGCATCTGTGAAACAAGAAGAAATCAGTATTAAAGCTCTACCTATGTGCATAATGATAAAACACATCAGAAAAAGAGAAATCCCTTTCCCTCACCCAACATTCTCATACACAGCTGTTGCTAGGAAGTTTTGAAACAGATAAAGTGATATTTATTTTTCTCTTGGCTCATCAGGGTAGTTATATCTGCATAGTTTGTGGGTTTTTTTCAAGTCTCTGCTTTATACAAAGTAACTGCATGAGGTAATTCTAAATTCATCTCTCCAATGGTAAGCAGTGAGACATGCCTGGGAAGAGCAATGAAAAGAGGATGAGAAGTCTGCAAGTCTTCACTGAGGTGATTCTACAACCTCCCTTCCCTGCTAGTGACACTACAGTGGCTGCACCATCAAGAGGCAGTCCCTGATTAATTAACGTTAGCTTGCTTTCATGTGAGCAGCACTAGAATGAAATTTTAAGAATACCATTTTTTAACGACTGAGAATTCACTAGAAAATGCCTCTTTGGGCATGTGTTTGTCTGAACTAGACTTTGTGGATAACCTCATGGGACAAGAGGCTAAAAACATGGATAGCAAGGCCTAATCTAAATAATAGGTGTCAACTTGAAACTCCACAACTTCATTTTCACCCTGTCCTCCACAGTGAGGAAAAGTGAAAGGATCACAACAAGATGAAGCTGGCCAATGACATGATGCAGTAGGGTGTGGAGCTGAAAGCCCACTTCTATGCCCCAGCAGAGTGTAGAGGTTAGAGATATTCAGATATATGTGAAAATGGGAATATGACAATGGGTTATCCTCACACCTGCAGTGGCAATACTGTGATGGCTTCACTTACATGGAAAGCTGAAGGTGGCAGCTCTCCCCAATCCTTTTTCTATAGGAACATAAGAAATATGGAACAGACCACAGCAAAGAGAGCAGCCAATCTGCAGATGTGGGTCAGGGTTTTAATGGGGAGTCTGGGAAGAAGTTGGGTGGTTTGAAGGATACAAAATAAAACAGCAGTCTGAGATCCTCCTTGGGAGGACTTCAGTCAGTTGAGCACTGTGATTAGAAATGAAAGGAACATGTGGAAAAAAGTGTGAATGAGTCTCTTTCCCCATGTGAGTATTGTTTGAAGGGGAAAAGAAAAACGAAAGACTGGAGAGGTTAAACTAGCTGTTAAATAGAAGCACATTTCTTGCACATAAAGTTTTATTGTGAGGGTTGTGTTTATGGGCTTAGTGAGAAGGGCTGATTAAATGGCAGGTTAATAAAGGGACAGCATGTGGTTTCTGAACTAGGTGGAGAAAAGTTATAAGGTGGAAGAGAAAAAAGGCTGACTGAGAGCCAAGTATGGAAAGAGGAAATCTTACATTGACACAGCTCATAATCAGTGCACCTTATTCACTATGGAGGAAGCTGTTGCAGAGAGGAAAAATAAATGTGGCATGTTCCATTGCTTTACCACCAAAGCTAGTAAATTCATGACTAGGATCTGTTACCGCTGATAACTACAGTTTGTGTGACCCTAAGTTTCAAAGTGTGAAGCCCAGCACAAAGTAAATATGTTATGAGAGTATCAAAGTCAAATATAGTAAAGTTAAAATACCTGAAAGTTTTGTAGATAACCTTGTATGTTAAAATGGATTCTTTTACAGAGATCAAAATTGAAGAAAGAAAAGAGTAAAAAATTTACTGTGATGCTTTTTATATAAATCTGCACAATTATACAATTTTAATATCACTGATTAATAGAACAATAGATTATATGATTTGAATATAACAGCCACTATAGAATTTAGTCAAAACATGGTTACATCTTCAAGCATATGAGAGTTGGCATTTTATTTGTAATTGTCATCATCTACACTTACAAAAGTACAAGATAACTCACGTAACTCAAGTTGTTTCTTTTATTACATTATCTCAGCCTGTTTTTCTTTCCTGTTTGAAATCCTTGCCATCATTCTCACTAAAGCTAAAATACAGATGATTTATCAATAAAAAAAGAGGTAAATCCACTTGTTTTCTGTGCACGCAAGCATGGGTGCAACTGTCTAACTTTTGTAACTGATTTTTGTCAAAGCTTTACATATCTGTGAAGTCTACATTGGTGCTTGACAGGAAAAATTCTATCTACTTGCATCTGTGGTGCTTACCCTTCTTCGTTGACTTAGCATTTCCTGAAACACAACCCACTTTGATCTATGGTCTTGGAAATGCTTATTTAGTGTGGCAAATTATAATTTCAAATGCTTGATCAGCACTTTTGAAAAATACCACTGTTTTGACAGAAATCCATTATTTTATGAAAATTTAGATGTGTTTGTAATGGAACATTATGACAGGATGCCCTCAAGTGGCAAAATACAGACTCCACCCAGTAAAAATTAAAGTGGTTAATATATAGACATTTCCTGCTAGAAGACACACTGCTGGTTCAGATATTGACACTCTAGATGAACCTAAATATCTCCTGGTACTAAACA
>WEIU01007041.1:61400-71547 GCA_013389925.1 Aegithalos caudatus
GGAATATTTCATTATAAAATACACTCTTTCCCTGACTCTCTGCTCAGGCAGCTACGTGCCCACATAATGTGGTCCTTGCCCTCTTACTCTCCCCTTCTGACTGCCTGGGTCAGTCCTTACATAAAAGAACCCAAGTTCCACCTACAAAGCCGTCTCTCTGTCTTTATTTTCATGGCAGACACTTTTATATCAGAGTACTTTCATCACAGTGGCACCCATACCAGAGCTACAATACTGTAGTTAAGGGTCTGTTCTTTGGCATTTCTATTCTAAAGCACTATTGTATGAGGTTGCTCAGCAGCTAAAATTCCTTCCATGCTGAGACTTGGCATACAAGTGCTTAGCTCAAAAGCAATTTAATTTTTTAAAAATTTTGTTTTTAACCCTCTGCTGTGCCTTTGCAAAATGTAAAGGTGAAAAACAATAAATGTTGGCTGTCTTTGAGTGATTGCTGGGTTTGTGATGGTCTGAGTGTATTTTATAATGAAATATTCCATGCTCTTTGTCAGGAATGTAGTTTTCAGGAACTATCTGAAATCCTTGAATTACCCTCTATGAAATAAGTAAAACAAGATCCAGTAGTAATTCTGTCTGAATGGGTGCTGCATTTGCTAGAGTGTGAAGGTGCTCTCCTGTAATGATACTTCTTAAGTATTATCTTAATGGCTATTTTACAGGTAAAGATAAAGATAAGTATATTAAATCAGAAGACTTAAAATCAGAATAGCTTTAACAGGGAGATTAAGAAGATAAAACAGTTGCCACATGGACTGAAACAGAATTTCTGTCTTCTCATCCCCTTCATGAAACATTCTGTGGAGCAAGGTTCACTCTGAGGATTTCACACTATCCTTTGAAGCCATTGTTAGGGGTTGTTCATAGTGGCAAGGTGCCAGTCTGATGGACTTTTGGTCTGTTCTCCTGTAGTTAAGAATGGAAAGGGTGCCGAGCAGCTTAATGTGGATTAATGGTGACACATTAAATTATAACCCTGTTATTTCAGAAAAGGAAGGAAAACACTCAACCGTGCTACATCAGCATGTTGATTTACAGGTCTCATACACCCACAGATATTACTAGTAATAGAAAAAAAAATTAAATGCACAAAGGGTTTTGGGGTTGGTATTTTTAATTTTTTAATTGACAAAAACTTGAGGATTTTGTCTTAAGAATTGCCGGCAGATTATATAGATTTCCAGGAAGAAACACAGGCACTAACTGACAATAATAACTTTCTATTTAAATAAATTATGAAACTTGAGTGTTTATTTCCACATTAGAGACAAGGCAAAGGTCTAACATCCCAGCTGTAACATCCTTGTGTACAAAACAGCACTGAGGGCAGAATTCACCCACTGCAGGAAGGGGTGACGTGTTGAGCCAAATAATTTTCTTTAGATATTACAGTGATGCTTGAAATCTGAGAGTGGGACATAATTTGTTGGAGTTACACTTTCCAGGATCTCTTATTTATTCTAAAGTGTAAATGTCAAAGGTAAATGATCTAGATGTTTTCCACAAGTTACCTCACTAGACATATCTGAACTATCTAAACTGGCTTTTCTGTTTGGGAGAATGATGTACAAGTGTATACGGCCCTCAGTTCATTAACGCTGCCATGCAGGTTTCCCAGTAAACTAAGCAGTCCTCAAAATGGACAGCTAGTTATGCTAGTGAATCTAGTCATGCTCTGAAAGTACTTTTTCACATGTTTTCTTCTGAATAATAATTTACTTTCCCTCAAAGCTTTGCTTATATAATTCAACATACTTATAAAGACCGAAAAAATAGGTATCAAATGTTGTCTGGTCTGAAATATATTTGTATTTATAACATTTTTCATTCCCAGTTTTTTAGTATAAGCCCAATTAAATCTTTATACCTTTAAAGACATCTGCATTTCTTGCTGGAAATGGAAAACCAGACAAATTCAAATACTGTGTCCTCCTTGATGCTGCAGTTCCTTTATGAGGATTACAGGTAGGTGGAAAATTTGTGTGCAATTGTGTTGTAAGCTCAAGATGAAAATTGAAGAGTGAATTATTCCCAGAATCAGGCTGTCATCACTAAGAAGCTGGTTCTTCCTCTCCTTCCCATTTTGGTAATATCTAACATCAATAACAAGAATGTGCAGACAAGGTTCTGGTGGTCCAAGAAAGAAAACCAAACATATTGACAGATGAAGTCCAAATCCCATATATGCCTATATTGCTGAAATCATACTTAGTTGTGTTATCTTCCATTTTACTGGAAAATCAAACAGAGAAATGCAATTGAAACAGCAGCAAAACTCTCATTGCAAATCAACTGTCTGCTGGAACAGTAAAGGAAACCTTTTTTTAAGTATTAGCAGCTATGCTTTTCTTTTTGTGTAAATATCCTCATTTTCAAGCTTAGTCAAGTGTAATAATCATCTCTCCTTTCTTTTTCCACAAAATGTACAAAATATCTGAAGCAATTAGACTGCATTACTGTCTAATTAGAACAAATGGTAATTTTCAAATCAGAGCTACTGTCTTTTCTGTAGCTATACAATCACAAATTAGTGAGCTCTTAGGTTAGTGGGTTTCTGCTGGAATCACTGTCAAGGGCTACAATACAGTGTGAACACACCTCTATAATACAAACAATTAGTAAATAATTCTGTTATTCATAACCCTCTTAAAGATTGTTTCCCTTTTTTATACGTTTTTACATGTGTGTGAATTTAGGTGTTTATGAATATGTATAGCCTGCAGAATCAAAACAAGATGGACTCCTAGAGTATTATTTGTGAATTATCAAACAAAAAAGCTCTTCCTCACCGAGTGGCTATTTGTGAGGCTCTTCACTGATTTGCAAATGTAGGTGATGGATGTGTAAAGATTAAAACCAGATGTCAGTCTGCTGATCTTTAAATTGTCAGTTAGTTGTACTATTTTTTTAACTAAGTCAGTTTAAAATTTTCTTCTTTCAAAAGTACATTCTGTGTTTTGCTTTAGGGATGGAATTTTTGACAAGGAATGGACATTGCCTTGTCTCTTATTTCATGCCTTGCAAGATGTGGAGACTGATGGGAAATTTTGACAAACTAGGAAATAGATAAGGAACATTCTGATTAGACAACCTAATTTTTTATAAAAGGAGTAAGTGAATGAATTAATCACAAAATGACAGGATGAGACCATGAGTAAAAAGCTGAAAAAAACCCGTCAGATTTTTGTAAATAACTAATTAGACTAAGTGAATCACTAAATTATTTGAATTGTAGAGAAAATAAAGAAGCAAATTAAGAAATGTGGTATAAAACCAGTTTCTAATCTCTGGATATGTTTCATGTGAATAAAACTCTGATTTCAATTTTAGCTTCAGTAGCATTTCTATAAAGTCATAGCAAATCCATAGAATACAGTGAACTAGATCTTGATTTAGTTTCTTTGCAAATAAAGAAATTATACTCTTTTGTATAAACTATGTATATTAGTTAGTTATTATTTCCCATTCTGAAAATCAAGCTTTTCTCTATGAATTGTGTAAGCGGGTTTCTTCATGTTCTTGACATAGGAAACACATACAAAAAATGTGAAAGATCTCATCAGATTAAAACAGGGAGGAGTATTGGGGAATATGAATTTACTGTAAGACTGTTTGGGACAATAACTAGATGCTTCTGAAAAAAACCTGCCATTTTAATCTTTGCAAGGATACCTTCTGAAATACCATAAGATTGTATTGACTCTTCAGCTGGAATTCTGTGAGCAGTGGCTGCTACTTAACAAATATAAATTCAAACCTGAATGTATTCAGAAAAAATGTCATTAAGATAATCAGGTGAATAAATCATTTACCTTATGAGATGAGAGAATCTCTTAACCTAACACCAGCCTTGAAAATACTGCCTGCTTTTACTTTTTTCCAAAGAGTGTGTCCATGAAGACAGTTCAGTTCTTCATCTTCTATAAATAACTACTGTCTCAATTTCAAATAAAAGATCACCAAAAGAGAGTTTGTGTTTTCAAAAATTTTCAATTCCTTAGATGTATAAATCTGGACTGAAAAAAGAATGAAAATATAGTATTCCTTTCTTGGACACCTTCTCTTATTTGCTGCTTCTTCTCCAGTCAGGTACAGACTCACTCCTGCAGCTCTAGGACTCTGCAGCCAAAGTGAGTCTATAAAGAGACAAACTAATGTACTGCTGGAGCTGAAACTGCTGGAGCTTTGCACATTCATCACACAGTGATCAACAGAAGGTTTCTTTAGTGTTTGCATTCCAAACACAGCAACCTGAGTTTTCCAGTGTTTAACTGTCTGCTGTATGTATATGCACTGTTCTTTTTCCCTCTGTGGAATAGGGGGAAAACCATTTAATGGTAATAACCAGGTTATTACCATTTACCTCTAGCATGGATGTATCCCTGATTCTTTTATCTCCGGTCCCTGTACAAAGCAAAAAATATCCTTTGCTGATGGATTTGAAATGTGAAGGGTCTCTTTAATGTGAGAAATCTAGATGAGAGTCAGTACTTGAATTGTTCACAGCTCATGTACGATTTAACAGGCAACAGAAGGGATATAAGTATGCCTGAATCTCCAGGGCATGACAAAGGAGTGGATGGATAACACCACATTCCTGAAATCTCACTCCAGATCAGAAAGTGAGTGCTCTTGGGTAATGGTGTGTATTGGGTTCATAAAAGATGATGAAGTGTTTTCACTTGTCTAAGTACATGTATGAGAAACGATTGTACACCTGAAGTTTGGGGTGCTAGGTTTCAGACACACAATTCTTTTTAGCATTTGCAGCTAGGGCTCTTACAAGTAACAAGCTGCCTGACAGCAGCTAATAAGCAGAAAGTTTTGGGTCACTTTTACAGTCAAGTCACTTGCTTAAAGTTTGGGAAGAAACCTCAGTGTGAAAGGACAATATTGAAAATATATTTGTGGAGAGCATTTAATAGTTTATGCATCAAGATAGCATTGGAAAGTAAATAAGGGGGTTTTTCTATATGGCACCACAGCTTGTATGGGGTAGATCTTTCGTGGCTGAGCTTTAAAACATTGGCAGAAGAACAAGGGAAACCATGTGAAAAGATAAGCCAAGAATTTCAGCTTTAACTTTAGAGGAATAATTTTTTCACTCAGAACAGAAAATCTATAAAACAGATATAAGGCTAAAATGAAACCAGCATGACAGCAAGAAAGACTACATTGTGTATAGACTGCATAAAATTGATAATCAAAATTTTCATGGTCACTTATTAACTGGAAATTAAAGCACATGGATTTGTGTTCTGTGAATTCTGGATGATGCTGAGAAATAAGTCCACTTCTTTAGGTGCTTGAGTATGAATAGTAAAATTTTCCTTTACACACTTCTGTTTTGCATATTTTGCCTGACGTAAGTCACCAAACAACAGATACAAAGGAACTGAGATATTTTGTATCTGCTTATTCAAGGATGGGGTCACCACAATAGGAAATATTAAGTATTTGGCAATTTAAATCAGGAATTGGAGCTGCAACTCTCAGTGTATTCTGTCAGATGGACTTGCAAACTACTGAGTCTGCAAACTGCACTGAGTTGTGAAGACCCTCTGTACTTCAAAGATGCTCCCCTTAAGGAAAACAACTGTTTTCTTTTTTTTTAAATATCAGCACAATGAATGATGTTCAAACACGTCAATTAAATAAAACATATTTATTTTCCTATCTTCTATTGTTCATGTTGCTTTTCATAAGGTGAAGATTTGGATTCTTCGCAAGGAAGAATTAGATATTTTTTTAAATTTGCTTCTTGTTCATACACACTAATTTATATTAGAGAAGGATTCCTTCCTTTATAGTAAATTGAAACTATTCACATCATGGTCAAAGCACCAGGTGTGATTAGACCAGTAATTTCAAGAAAATAGTACAATTCTTGTGTAATTTGATGCAATGTACAATTTCACTATCTTAAAATACAGCTGAAGAAAATGCTGTACTATTATAATTCTCTAATTTTGTGACTTTGCTCTCTAATTTAAAAATCCACCATGCTGCATTTGAGTTGGACACCAGAAATTCTACTTTCTATCAGTCTTTAATATCACGAGGGCTTGAAAGAAACCTATTTAATGTATTTTCTTATGGCCTTGAAAGTGGCAGCAAAGTTCAGGACAAAGTGTTAGCTGATTTATCCAATTCTGACACTGGGAAAGGCTTTCTGTCTAGGTACAATGGGGTTTTCCTCTTCATTCAAGCTCTTCAAAGGTTTCTGCAAATGGCTGCAAATGGCAGAATTCAGAATTTCTGAACAGCTCTGTGATGCCCCACAAACTCAGTTCATGTGAAATATAAGTCTGAGATATTTGTGTCACTCAGAAGAGCAATAACCATGTTTAGCTACCCCTGCTTTCCTGCCTCATCCAGGCAGGACTAGTGTGGTACCCTGTCCCCCTGTCCATGCTACAGGACCTGCCTGGAATTGTTCAAGGTCAGGATGGATGGGCCTCTGAGAAACCTGACCTAGTGGAAGATGTCCCTGCTCACTGCAAGGGGTTGATCTAGATGACATTTAAGGGTCCAATCTAAACCAAACTATTCTGTGACTCAATGACTGTATAAAGTATGAGATGAAATGTTCTTCAGTTTATAAGTGAAATCTTACTAAATGGTACTGCAAACCCAGAGTGCATGTCATTTTGGTATTAAAAAAAAGCAAGTATCTATTAAGTGGAAACGTTTTGATTTCCCGTTACTTTAGATGACATTTTAACATGATTTTTGAAGTATTTAAAGAAGAAATATTTATACTTAGTTTTTTCTAACAGCATCAGTGCTATAGATTTCACTAAAAAATATAATGGGTAGCTCATATGGAGTCTAAAATTGCATGAGATTTGTTTTCAAATAAATTTCAGCTTAAAATTTATTCACTGAAAAATACTCAAAGAGTAGTCATTTCTGACATATCACTTCTTATTGAATTACTCTACTATTGCATGATGGTTTTGCAGCCATGAAGTTTTTTAGTTTTTTACAGTTTTTTAGTCCTTTGTGAAAATAACTCTAAAATTATTATATAAGATAGACTGTCCAGAAAGACTGGAAAATGTACTGGCAAATAAACTAAATAAAGTAAAGTAAATAATAGGTTTGAATTTCCTTCCACTGTACTTCTGGGGTTTACTTATTCCTTTCTTTTTGTCTGTAACCTCTATAAGGGATGTTATATCCTTTATACAAGCTCATCTGAAGTAAAATGTACAACAATATTAATCTCTGGAACTTCAATTATTTTCATGTAGCTTTCAAGGTGGTGCCACAAAGAAATTAAAACCTATTTCAAGTAGTCATCTTTCCTATTAATGATTTTGGATTTTAAAACATTGTCAAATAATAATAGGATAGAGGGACACTCATTCAGAGGAGTGAAGACATATACAGAAGTGGAAGATGACTTTATAAAGTTTGATTCTAAACTGAGTCATGCTTTATGGAGCAGACTTTGTGCTGCACTAACTGTAAAAAATTGAAGGCTTGTTTTTGAGATATTTTTGATTTTTTGTTTGTTTGTTTGTTTCAGTTTACCTATAAGAATTATTCTAGAAATACCTTTATCTTGTGCAATTCCAGTAAGAAATTCAGGTATGGAAAAAAGCTGGGTTTTAAGCTGATAGAGCCCAGCAGTGATTCTATCCAAACCTTTTAAGGATTGTTTATTGAGCAAAGACAGTGTCCTCAAGGCTTCCCATGTACCCAGGAGTTGTGAGATATGGCAGAGTAGGTGAATCTTTGCATTTTGGCCACTGTGAATATAAGCTGTGATGCAACAACTTAACAATAATCATCCCAATTGTTTGTATGTAAGAGTATAATTTTGTAATAAAAAATAATTGTGACCTCATTTAAACATCCTTGGGGAGAAGTGAAAGGGTATGGTCAGACCCAGCTATTCAGGCCAACAGCTGACTTTGCAGTGCTAAAAAGCTGACAAACGTAATCTTTCTGAAAGATTCAGTTAAAATAACAATCATTGAAGTATCAAATGTAAGAAAACCCTTTCTTCTTAGCTGTTGTTCATCTTGCCTTACTTACAGTCTCTGAGCACTTCAGATAATATTAAGGTGGTGGATCAACTAATATTAGTTATTATCACTGAGCAGCAGCAAGGATGGTACTTCATTAGCTAATTCTTAACCATTTTCAATGGGAAGAATAGTCTAACATAAAGTAGGGTTTTCAGTTAAAGATGAGACCTACGTGATTGTATCCTGACTGTTCAACAGAGGAAAGGCCTACTGGCATAATGTAATCTTTGAAGGTAAAGACAATTAGATGAAAGCCATCAGCCTTTGGTTTTCACAGTGTAGGTTTCAAGTGTTAGATGAAAGTTCCCCATGACAGCTGTGGGAATACTTCTATTGTGTCAGGATTATTTTGCACCAGTGCATAAGAATACTAGAGCCATAAGCCAGGTGTAAGACTTATAATAAATTAGGCTTTGTGAGGCTCCATCATTCTCTGGCTGGACTATGCCCAATTCCCACACTAACTACATTACAATGTTGACTGTTCTCACAGATAACTTGCAGATAAAGAACAACAGACTAGAGTTTAGCAAGACTGGTAGAAATGTAATCACACTAGGAAACTCAGGATTCTCTCAGGCTGAGAGTCCATTAACTTTAAGAAGTTAAGTTCATTAACTTTAAGATTTATCTTTCAGAAGGTCTTATGGAGATAGAAACTTTTAAAGGCAAAAAAAGATGATTTATTGATTAGCCTAAGTTTAATTCCTGAAACAAATATTTAATCAAACACCTTATTCGGACTACCTAGAAAATAACATGGAAATAAGAGCAAGCAAGCATTTGATTTAATCAAATGTCATCTATTCTTTTGAGATATTTAATGACCCTCTGTAAAGTGTCATATTTATTGACTTCACTAAAATTTCTAAAATCTTGCATGACTAGGTGGAACTGTCACAACATGAGCATACAGATAGACAGAAGTCACTGTCAACTAAAAAGAATGATCTAAATAGGATTCCACAAAGATCTGGGTGGAAACTATTCAACATGACTACCAGCAGCTTCATGGAACACAGACCCTACTTACACAGTGGGAGTGACTGCAAGCATACTTTATGGTGCTGGGATTCAGTGTGATTCTAAAACTGTAGAAATAACCCTTGAAAAGATGGAACACTGTTCAACAAGGACAAATGCAGAGTCTGACATGTAATTTTTAGCGGTTCAAAGGCTGAGTGTGAACCATGGATACATCACTGTAAAGGAAAGGCAAATAAACACCAGTGGGTATAAATAGTGTAACTGCAAACCAAATTAAGTGGCCTTTTAAAACTAGTGCTGGACAGTATTTTTCCTGTCTTGGACATAATGGCTTGAAAAAAATTTCACTAGCAGGGGAAAATCTCAAGGAGAGCAAATAAAGGATTCAAAGTTCACAGCGATGCTCTTTGAGCCTTTGTGCTGTCAGATAAGCTGCAAAGAGGAAAAAAATGAACCATTCTCATGTCCACTGTGGATGAAGTTACACGGTATCAAAGAATCAGAGCTGAAAGAAACTTTGACATGTTCTTGCAGGCAACATCATCCCTTCTAAATATATTCTGTGTTAACCTTGAGTCATTAGTCCAGGTGGAGAACTATTGTTAACGGCCACTACTCTGATATTTAGAAACCTTCTCCTCAAGGAATCAGGTTACAGAAAACTCAAATGAAAAAAAATTCTTATTCAAAATGAATATAGCCTAAAGCCTGCTGTGTGAGAATTACTACCATCTCTTGTTTTGAAGACCCCTTGTATGTAATGTCTGACACTTGGATATTGGCAAGCTAAGAGTGTGGGTTAATAAAATTTTCAAGAAAATTTCAAGAAATTCAAATTTTCCCTTAATTTTTTTCTCATTAAAAAGATGTATATAAGCATCATTTCTATTATAAAAAGGATGTAATATTTTTCAAAATATTATTTTTCTTTCAGTTTTAATTTTTTTAGATATTGACGTTTATTGGAATTAACAACCTTCTTAGATTTTCCCCTTCCTCCTGAAACTTAGCTAGTTTAGCATCTTCTCAGAGGATAAAGGCATCATTCTTGTCAGATTCAGTAGTAAGTTTCATTTAAGAAGCAATGTGAGAAAAAAAAAAAAAAA
>WEIU01007041.1:71572-88774 GCA_013389925.1 Aegithalos caudatus
AAAAAAAAAAGAGCAAAAAGTAACATGGCTGGCAACCTAAACATATATTGCTAAGTCTACTCCGTGCTCTTTTGAACTTTTATAAGAAGTATTCTTGAAATGAGAGCTGCACTAAGATTTTTCTTAAAGATCTGAGCTGCAGAGAAACAGTCCCTTTAGGAAAAAATTCTTTTGAACTTTATGTATTTGAATCAGCTGTTTTAGATGGAAAACTTGTAAGAACACTTTTGCTCCATGAATTTAGACTAAAAATAGCATATTTAATTTAGTGCATATATGTTGTTGGAGGAGGATTTCTGAAACTACTTTTCTTAAACTCTCTCTAATCTTTCAAAGCTTATAGAACTTTAAAATATATTCCATGTTCCCACAGCTTTAATTGACCTGCATGTATAGTCTTACGGAAAAGGAGAATTTTGAGAAGACGTTAAACAGTTCAACATATCAAAAGTAGTTTGATAAAATTTTGCTTAAGGTTAACAAGCAATACCTCACATGTTATCTGAAGTAGAGAGAAGCCAACAGATTATGTTCCTGCTGTTGAGAAAATGGTTCTGTATCATACTCAAATTTAAATGCCATTGGGATATTTCTTTGCATCTGTGTTATATCTAGTGATTTCTGACAGACTGATTTTTAAATGATACACTGGGTCGAATTATTCAGCCAGAAAACACTCAGAGCATGTACTCCACCTTCCTTCCTTCCTGTCTCTCCCTGAATTAGTTAGTGTTTTAACAAGTGGATGACTTCAAGAAGTAAAACATTTTAAGGGATAGAGACCTCACAATACTCCTGGTAGTCTGTTCCAATGGCTACTAACTTTTACTACTTAAAACTCTTCACATATTTCTTGTTTAAATTTTTCTAGCTATAACTCTTATCATTTTCCTTTTGTTACATTTTTGTGTGAAATACTGAAGGCCTCTTTGCTAAGAAATTTTTTAGTCCCTTAAGATTTAATGTGACCAGATCTCTCCAGAAGCTTTTCTTCTCTATAGGGGTAGATTTTGAGTCTTTAGCCATAAGCCACACTTTCCGATACTTTATCCATTTGGCTCCATTTGGAATCATTTTACTTTGGTGTATTTAAATTCACTTTAGGGAATTGCACCTACTCTAAAACAAGCCTGTCTGATGCTTGTACTTACACTCCAGATTATGCCTGTGATGACAATACAGTACTCTTCATCCTGTCTACACTACTGAATGTCATTTGCCAGTTGGATGATAATGCTAGTCCTGAGTTTAATAGAAAGAGTCTGCTGGAGATCTCTTTTCAGAGAATTTGTTCCTATATCCACTTTTTACGGTTCTTCTGTCCAGTCTTTCCCAATTAGCCTCATCATTTCCCTTCCTTGACTAAATTATATCCCAATATTTCTGGGTCATTCTTCAAAAGTACCACATTTTGATGTGATGCTCATCTCCCACCACAAACTCCTGTTGACTTTCAGGAGCAGAAAGGAGGAAGCTTAATTTCTTACTTCTCAATATTTTGTAATATATTTATTGAAATCTTACTTTAAAATATGATGTTACCAAAGTATGGATACATTTTAGTCTGCAAAGCATTCATTGAGTTAATAGATCAGAAAGTAACAATGATACATACAGATTTTGATATAGATACGGATATAGATACTGGTAGATATATCAACGTGATTAAAATAACAGCCTTTAAATTCTTAAAATCACCCTATAATTTAAATCAATGTGATATTAAGCCCCCTGTCTTTCTAGGGACAAATGAAGTTTCCATTTTGCCTCAGAAGCTTTACAAGTTGTATCAAAGGGAGATTGGGCAATGTTAAGGATTTCACAATACTGTTCAAATTTGCTATTAATTCAAAGTAGTTTTTTGTAAGTCATGTCAGTTATGCACAGTTCATGCTTATGCCTTTAAATTTCCTCTTGCCTTCTCATTAAATAGAGACATAATTATTCACCACGTAGAATGGAGAGAAGACATTTTCCTTTAAATAATCTAATCTTACACTAGGCATCAGGTCATGGTAAATCTACCTTTTGTCATGGAAACAAATAAAAGATTAAAAATTTCTTCAAATGTTATCATGATTTCAATTTCAGTTCCTCTGGAGGATGATTTACCAGGTTAGGCAACAAGAAACAAATGTGTTATCTGAAATGTCTAGAAGATTTTCGTGTGCATCATATTATGATTTAGAACTCTTATGTGATTTTGCAGGGAAAATATTCAGGGGATGGATGTAATGATAAGGAGGAACAATATGTCATTTTTTAAATTGCCTTTCAAACAGATGTAGGCTGCTCTTAGGCTTCCCTTAACCTCCTCTTAATCCAATTAAACAACCCCAGCTCTTCTATGATCTGTTAATCTGTCCTGTGCTGCAGGCTCCTGACCAGCTAGTCATATGTTCATGGATGTTCTTGAGTTCCTTAACATCCTCCTTGAGCTAGGGGGCCCAAACATAGATGAAGTAATTTATACCAATGAGGATTTATTCAGTGTCTTATTCACTATGACAACATAGCTGGTGTCCATCTCAGAAGGATACATAGCAGCCAGGCTCTTGACTGTTTCTTTCTAGAAGTTTGAGATATTAATTTGATTTGCATGAATTGCAAAGGTTTATTTTTTTTGTCCTCCTTTTTCCAGTCATACATTCCAGCACAGAAATAATTAAAATAGAAATCCTAAATGACTATCAGCAAGCAAATAAATAAATAAATGAATAAATAAATATTCCTGTGCCATTCATTGTGAAAAAACTGTATTGACTATAATGCTGTTAAGGAAGGTGGTGGCTGTACATAGCACAGAAAACAGCATTTAATATAATTTTTCATTCTTTAATTTGGCACTGTATAGCAAGATGAGAACTGAAGAGGGGAAATTAATGACTGCAGGAGCTTCTAGGAAGTCTAGGATATAAGCAGGGGTTGTTTTCTCCCAATATAGGGTCTCCATACTCTGCGCAGGCATGGACATGCCTTATTAAGAATATTGATAATAATGTTTTTACCTAACTAGTAAGTTTCAAGTAAGATTCCAGATTTCATAGCTGAATATTTTTAGTGCCTCTTGAGACAGAGTTTAATATCATATAATATGTTTTTGAGACATTGGGGTAGATTTCCATTGCTAGTTTGGAACTATCCCTATCCAGCCCTGTGATGAGTTCTATAAAAGTAGGAGAGCTGTGCTATTTAGTGACTGAAGAAGCTTCTAAGAAGCCCAAGTGGACTTTGACATGAAGATTAGGGGAAGGATAAATTTACTGTCTCTGTTTTTGTCACTAATCCCTGAGAAAGTGACACCAGTTAGCCAGGAAATGTCTCCAATATGTAACATGTACCTTTTACAGGATGCAGCAGCGGAACCCCTAGGAAACCTCTTCTATCCATCACCTATAAATGTCCCCTACCCAAAGATTCCTAAAGGATGTGCTATGAATTTGGACACTATTGATTTTATGAGAATTTTGAAATGCAACTCATATAGTTAAAAAATACTTCTTTCAGAAATACTTTACTATACGTAATCTGTATATTTCAGAGAGAATACCATTAGAACAGACATTAACATGGAAAAGGATTTTGTCATGTGACACATAACCCCAATCTTATAGTGGAGATCTAAGAAAACTGTAGTTTTTTCTTGGTGTTTTGTGTTCAATATGATTTGCAGCAGACTCCTTTCCTTTTATTGTTAATTTCCAAGGTTCCTTGATGTCAATTTTGCATGTTTCTGTTTCTCTGCATCAGCAAAGATATCTGTTTTCTTTTGTATTTCAAGGGTTTTTATTCTGAAAGCTGTATTACCTCTTCTTCTTCTGTTACTGCAGCTTACTTTGATTTGATAGTACAGTAATTTGATTGTGTCCTTCAAGTAATTACCCACATTTCAGATTACACTTCTTTAGATTCTTAACTCAAACTTTTGCAAGATATGTTTAACATTATATATTGCAATAATTTTTAACATCCCCTTTTATTATTTCTGTGTGCTTGTTGTCTCTCTTTAAGTTACAGCATATTATTAATAAAGAGTAAATACAGATACCAACTCTACATTTGAAATACTCTCAGTTGAGAGCCAGTGTATCATAATTTATTATTATTCATCTATCCCACATTCTCTCATGTAGCATTGCTTAGAACATTCATTCCAGATTTCTTCTTAGCCTTTGCATTATGAAATTACTAAAAAATTTGCAGACATTCAGATCCAGAAATGACTGAAGTAGTCACATTCAAGCCACAGTATTCACATCTCCATAGTTCCCCCACTTTTATGTTGGTGTCACTTCATCTGAATCAATGGTGTGATATCCTGAAAAATCAGAACACAAAGGGTTAGTACAGAATCCAGCTTTATTTAATCTTCATTAGTGATCTGGAGGTGGAAGCAAACAGCTCATTAACAGAATTTGCAGATGCTAATAAATTGAGAGAAGTTATGGACCGGAGGGAAGATTGCAAAATAATAAAAGGGCATCCAACGGGGTTTAAAATGTG
The DNA here is from genome assembly GCA_013389925.1 of Aegithalos caudatus. Classification (NCBI taxonomy): domain Eukaryota; kingdom Metazoa; phylum Chordata; class Aves; order Passeriformes; family Aegithalidae; genus Aegithalos; species Aegithalos caudatus. The sequence goes on from WEIU01007041.1 coordinate 76,076, forward strand.
GACAGAAAAAAATAATCTAACTCAGGAGAGCTAGTATTAATACAACTCAGAAAACAATTAAAAGCACAAAGAATGCAAATTAATTCCATACCTCACAGTAGAGAATGAGACATTGCATCAACAGAAGAATATCTATTCTTTTAGGTGTTTGGAAAGGAAAACACAAAACTTGATTTGGAAATAGAGCCCATCATTGGTGATAGGAAAAATAGGCACGCAAAATGGATACTCAGAGACATAATGCAAGATGCTTCTGCTTTTGGATTTTCAGTGAACTAATGAAGTCTCTAATTTACTACACATGATCAGTGAATTCCTGCAGGGAATTTATCATAACTTTGGTTGCACAAATATTCTCATTTTTAATCAGTTTCTCAGGAAGTTGACTAGATTTAAACACAATGAAAATTTATATAATAATATGAAGTTTGGAATTTGAAAATGTAAAGATTTTTTATGACTTTTGATCTTTATTAATTTTTATGAAATAGTAAAAATTAAGAATTCTATTAAAATAAGGAAATTCAGGAATTGCTGCTATTAAATAAAGAGCAAGTATTACAACTCTTTGACCTATCAGGAAATATTCAAAAAGCTATATCAGTCTTTAATAAGTTTATCTACAGAGTTAAATAAGAATGCTGTTGTGGTTTAAACTAAACATTGATGGACTAAACGATTAAATTAAATTTCTATCTTTGGATGTTTATAGCTGAAGACAGTGATGTGTTAAAAAATCAGTAAAAGCCATAATTATAAGAAAAATCATAGTTATTTATACCTCTCTTTTATTCCTACATTAGAGTCTGTGTTTTTTCACTGTGGGAAATAACATCTCAGATATACAGAGAAATAAAAATTGTGCTGCTTGCTTTGGCTAGCTTTAAAGTTAGTCATGAGCTCATGAGGACATAATGCCATTCAGATGTGAGCCTGAGGTTTTGCTAAACATTTCCAAGGATTTTGACAGCTAATCCCTATTTCTTTTATATTTAGAAAGTTAAAAGTATAATTAAAAAGTTCAGTTTGTGTAGTTCATTGTCCAAATATAATACAGGTCACTGTATACTTAAGGTCCTCGCTCCAGTAATTTCCCACGCATGGCACTTTTGTCCTTACCTTTTATTCTTATTTATTTGTTTAATGTTCATATCGAACCAGAAAATGTTCTCTTTCTATTCCAAATACAACCATTCTTCTTGCTCTTCTGCCTTCCTTTTATTAGAGTGATATTTACTGCAGTAGCACTTCCTCTGCTTTTCCTTTCCTTCTCTAATTGCATTGCGGACTATTTGGAATGATTCCCTCTGTCTCTAAAGACTCTTTAAGATCAGATTAGTTGATCATCTCATCATTTTTGCCGTCCCTTAGTTGGTGGTGGCCTAGAGCTTCTCATTTTGAGCTTCACTTAATATGATGTTCTCTTGTCATTGCCACTCAAGCATATGTATCACAGCTGTGAAGCTGCAGAACATGCAACTTTTGGCAGTTATCACGCTTGCTTTGTGTTTGAAGCAGAGGAGATAAAAAAGAGCTGTAGCATCCTGAGACACAAATGATCACATATGAGGGAGAGGGAAAGAAAATAAAGATTGTGTAGGCTTTGACCTCAAGTGCACATTTTTGTGTGATTAGTTGCCTAATGATAAACATCTGTGAAATCAGCATTGTATGCCCTCTAAAAAAGGGCAGTTCATTTTGTTGATGTTATTATGGACTGACAGAGCATGATCTGACCAGCATTTGTAAAGTACAATTGAACTCAAGAAAAATGAGGAATACTGGAAATACGTAGGCTTTGCAGACAGGCAGAGGAGGATGAGCAATGGAATGGAATTTCAGCTAATATGTGTGGTATGTCTGGAATCCCTATCTGAGATATAGTATTAAAATTGAATTTCCCAGAAGAAATATAGGACTGTCAGAGAAACACCACTGGCAGCATGAGAAAAAAAAAAAAATAGTCATTGCTTTCATTCTGTCATTTATCTGCTTTAGAAGCGTAAATCAGTCATTATGCTTTAACACAAAATAGTTAACATGTCACTTTCTCCCATGCAATTCCTCAGATATCCAGCGAGACAATCTTCTTGGCTGTCAAACACACAAACCTTGGAATTGCACACCCATACATTCAGGGCCAGGTTCTCTGTCTTTCACCAACTGGAGCCCTCTCATTCATCACACTAGGTCAGGTCACCAGACTAGTGCTGGTGGGCTTGCTTGGCCAGCTTCCCTGCGTGGCAGCTGCAGAGTGCTGACTGTGATTAATCATGTTGCAGTTACAGTGCTATATTAATTGTTTTGCTTCGCAAGCAAAAAGAAAAACTTTCAATTGTTAAGTCTCCAACAAGACACAAGTTGCCACTTTTCAAATCAGTGCTAAAATACTGAGAAACAATATTAGTCTCTTATTTTCTCTTATGATTGTGATTCAGGCTACTGAGCATCATGAAGTATCTTCCAGTCAAATTAGTTAGCATTGTTTTGAAAACTGTAAAATAAATTAATAATGAAGACATTAGGAAATACTAAGATTTATTTTTAATTTAAGGTTTCATATTTTCTCTAAAAATATTTATCTTTTGAGCTCTTGTGAGCAACAGCTTTCGCAGTTTGTATAAAATTTAAAGCCCAGTTGTCTGAAGATGCTTTTATCCCCCTCTCTTTTGCCTGTAACTGAAAAGAAAGTCCATTCTTTTTACATTTTTAAATAAAAATATAGTTTGGGGTTTCACTAGGAATCTACAGGATTTATTCCCTTTTTGTTCCAGGAGTGAAGTCCAATACTCTTCACAGCTAGACTCAGGATCGTGTCCGTGGCTGGTTTATGGCCAGGGTGCTTAGTAACATTCTGTTGTATCAGGTTCTATCTTGTTAATTCTTTTCAAAATCTATCCAAAACTTTGGTTTGTGATTTCAAATCAGAGTTTAGTAAGCCTAATAAATTTTCCCTGCTAGAGAAGTCAACAGTTTCTTGGATCCCCATCCTCAACCACAGTCCTCATGTATTCTGCGCTGTTGTTCGTCTGATACATGGTGGGTGAGCTGGTGATCAGAAATTATCCACTTGAGTGGTGGAGGGAGGGAATGGTATTTCTTTACTGATATCTTAATTAGTTCACTGTGGAGAAAAAGAAATGCCCTCATTGACAGAAAGCCAACAGACATGTATGGTGAGAAAGGGTTGCATAGGGGAGGACTGAAATCTGCTCTGACAGCAGAAAGCATGAAACTCACCTTTAGCATCTGGTCCACAGTTTGCTGGGTTAAATAAAATTGTTCCCATCGGGTTGGAATCCCAGTAATCTCTGAACCATTTATTGTTTTTTATGGTGTCCTTACAGTTTTACTTATAATACTCATACCTGAATGCTCCTCATAGGTGTGAAAACCCAACAATATTTTACTGTTCTATTTTTAGTTCAGCATTGTCCAGACAAATCATCGCTGAATTCTTCTCTCATTCTTTCCTGTAAAATCACAAGTATCTCTGTTGAAGACAAGCAAATTATGGTGCTGCAGAAGTGGACAGAGGAAAACAACAGTGATGGTTCTTGGTAGGATAATATGCTCCATGGGTCTGGCTGAGGATGCAGTGACATGGTAATGAAGTGCTATCCACCTCCTTTTTCCTTTCTGTTTGGAAGCTTCTAGACCAAACAGGTTTCCTGTAACACAGAAAAGTTATTCTCTCCTCAATGTCTGTATTCAAAACAAAACAAAACAAAACAAAACAAAACAAAACAAAACAAAACAAAACAAAACAAAAAAAAAATAAAACTATTTCAGTGCATATTGTTGTCTTTCCTATCCAGTGTGAAGGATTATCTGTTCTTTGAGGAGGAACCTGCAGAGAAGCTAAAGGTTCCACTAGATTTATCTGCACATGTTTAGGATATTAGTACCTTTGGCTGTGTTCCTTGTGCCTCTGTTCCTGCTGGATGTACTATAACAGATTGTTCCCCTCATCAAAATTCCTTCATAGGTTTGTTTTTTGTCATTACTCTGCTGCCTTTCATTACTTGAATTAATATGTTGATCTGTGAACTTGAGTGATGCAGGTGAAGAGGCATGCTTCCTTCTACCCCTCCTACTATAAGCCAGTAAATGCCGATAAAACAGATAAAAAGTGGATTTGTGTTTTCTCATGTAGCCATTAAATCCATTGGCAAACATCTGTCAGAGTGCTAAAAAAATAAAGCAAGAAGCCACACTCTCAACATGGCTTGGAGGAAAGTGGGAATTCTGAGGCCAAATCTTAGTCTTAGAATGGTGAAAAAAAAGTTGTTGTTTCAGATACATAATTACATCTCATTCCCTTCAAGATTCCCCCAAACATTTTTTTTTTGTTGTTTTTGTTTTTGTGTTTTTTTTTTTTTTTTTTAATGTAGAAAGCTACGTATTGGAAGAAATCAGTCTCTTATCAACTTTTCAAATAGGGCCATGACCTTTAGCTTTTAGATCAAAGAAAGGAATCAAAACTTTGTTCCCACAAATTTTGCCATGAGACTACCAGCCACACTGACAAAGAATTTATTTTTTATTCAGTACCAGCTAATTTTATGTGATGGTACACATTTCAATGCATCATAAAAATCCAAGCAGAGCAAAAGTCTTATAGTGAGGCAATCATAATATAAAGTAATATCTTTTCTCATGCAAAATTCACTTTTATTTTTTGTGCAGAAGGACCAGTACATGTGAAGAGTTGGAATGCTTTAACACATCGTTTTAGAAACCAGGGTAGAAATAAAAGCTCCGCAGAGAGATAAAAGTGATAAGTAGAATTTATCACACCAAATTTTCCAATATCTTGGCTCTGAACCAGTGCCATCTTGTTTAAAGGATAAATAATTCAGGAGGAGAAGTATCTAAGAGTGACCTAAGAGTAAGAGGGATCTCCTCCTGATGCAAATACATTTGGTGTCTCTACTGCTGACAGAGGAAATAAAGTGAAGATGAAAACAGTGTATGGCTGAAACAATAGCATTTTGATCTTGGACTGTGCTTTCAAATAGCTCTGCATCCTTCAGAGCCTGGCATATGTTAAATCAGCTCTTATGTTTCTCCATCTACATCTGGGCAAAATGTTACAGGCTAAATGAACAAGGCTAAAAATCTCAACACTGAATATGAAAATTTACATACAAAGAACCCTTTAATCCAGCTGTAGTCATAACCAAATATCAGCCCCCATAAATCTTTATTGTTCTTAATGAGGAAGATTTTCAACAGCTACTAAGCTGTAAGTGCATGTTAAAGCCTCCCAACCTCCATCTAAATATCTAACATTAGTCAGAGAATTATATAAAAAGTTTCTGGTGTCTAAAGTAATTTATTTAATTTTATGGGTAATACTTTCTGGGATTTCTAAAACAAAATAGATTTATATTTTTTTCTAACTCTATTTTTTTAAATGACAGTTATATTCAACAGATACTGGAATGGGATGGATCTCAAAGGAAAATCAGAAAATTTGTGAAAATATTTGTCATCCTGTCTTAATTGAAACTTGCATTGGCAATATAACCCAGTGGTGGAAACCTGAAATGGAGGTAACAATTGATAATAAAGGTAATAAGGGACAAACGTTCCAACATTTTTTTCTTTGCAACACTTGAAGTTATTACAGACTGTTACAAAGCTTTCTGCTGGGATCTTCACCAGCTAAAATGTTAGAGCTGCCTTGATCCTTCAGTTTAATTTTCTAATCCTTGAGTGGATGTGCCAGCTACTCTGCTTCACCTAGATCACAGGGGGTATGTGGGTGGCTGTAATCAAGAGTTCTCTGTAGTCAAGGTTATTTCAGCTTAGAAGTGCTGAGCTATATTCTCCAACTGAACTCACTCCTGAACTCTTCCACTACAGCGAAGATTATCATGGACAAGCACTTTTCCCTTTGCCTTTTCCATATTTGACTAAACTTACAGTGCTGCAAGGGGAGGGCACAGAAGAGAGCACTGAAAAAATTATTTCATCTCTACCTGCTGGCTACCCTTCTGTAGCTCACAGCCTGATCCATGGTCATCCCTGCCTCCTGTTTTCAGGAGGAAGACAAAAAGCCTCTCCCTCTTGGTGAAGAATTGGTAAAGAACAGATTTTCCTCTTTGATGTACTACGCATAGTTTCCTATGTATTTCCATTCTTATGTATTTTCTTAACAAAGAGATTGCTTGCATAAAGTGTGAGGCAATCACACTTCTTGTTAGGAAGGTCTGGAGTTTAATTCAAATGGCTGTTCTGGTTTTGTTATGTGTGTCTATTTTGGGAGAGCTAGGTGGCAGTCATGAAAAGAAACTAATCCACAACTGCCTCTCTTCCCAATACCCATTAAATGGTTTAATTTCACTGGTACCTTAATACATAATTGTTCTCAATAGTTCTGAAAAACACCACTATACAACTTCAGGTACTCTACATATCGGTATTATTTAAGTTATCTTACCTACAGAAGATTGATTTCAAAATAAGGTGCTCTTTAACACCTTGTACCTTCTCCCTGTTCACTTGCATATTATTTTGGTCAGCAGTTTTAGAGTACAGATTTGTTCTTGAACATATTTGTTGTCATTTTGACTACACTAAACTTGGCATCAAATTGCTCATCAAGATCTAAAAAGCTTTCTCTGGTCGTAGGAGAATAATCAAGTTGTCAACAAAGATAAGTAACTTAACAATTCATGTTTGAATTCTCTAGTTTCTCAAATACTATTCAAAAACAAGAAGGACTTAATGGAATATGTCATAAGAGCCTGATTAGAAATTATACGTCTATTGTAGCAGGCTTAGAAAAATTGTTGCAAAACTGAATCCCTAAATATGTTTACATATTCATCTAACTACTAACTAACACATTACCCAAGATTCAGCCATTCCCAAAAAAGTCTTCTGTTTCACTGGCATGATGTCTTCTTTTTCTTGCCTTTCTTTGCCTTTTCTTATTTTTACTGACTAATTTTATAATTTTTTTTTTTAATTGTATACTTAGATACATTAGTAATATACTTTTTCAGTGCCTGTGCTTTGGTATGATGTCTCCAGATAAGGGATTCTTTTTTCCACCCTTGGATATTTTTTGTAGGCATAGCAAAAAATAGAGGCAGTCCTTGTGCAAATATTGAGGAAAGAGTTTGTACAAAAAATATATTTCCTGCTGTTTGTGATATGCCAAAGATTTTGATTTTATTGAAATTTTTATTCCCTCAGTATGCCCCCTTTGTCCCAGAGTCTCTAAGTGTATTGTGTTGTATGAACTGGTTCTAAAACAAAGTACCTAAAACAAGACCAAGGGCTGGCTCTGCAGTCAAAGTCAAGATACAGCTGTAATACAAGGTAACGATTTTACACAGGACTAAAGTCTCAGTCACATAAATGGAAAATATTGACATCCACCCCTCTGTCTTCCATTTACCTCTATTGAAAAATTGCTACCCTTCAAAGTATGCATGCCCATGCCAGGAAGTATCACCTGGAACAGGTAGGGACAGCAAGTAGGAGCCAGACAGTTATTCATGACCCTCTTGAAAATAAGATTTTTTAAAAATTATTCAGATGTAGTTACATAGATGTCTGTCAGCTCTCCAGTCAGATAGTGCTGGTGCTACAAAAGTTTAAAAAAAAATCTAAAATATATCATCACAAGGAAAAAAAATTGAATTTTTTTTCAAAATACAGAAATAAATCCAATTGTGGAGATGTTCTTCATGACAAATTTAACTACTTTCCTTGATTATTTTTGATTTTTTTTTTTTTAGGTTTTTTTTTTTTTTTTTTTTTTTTTTTTGTTTTTTTTTTTTTTTTTTTTTTGGTTTTTGGTTTTTTTTTTTTTTTTGTTTTTGTTTTTTTGGGTTTTTTTTGGTTGGTTTTGGTTTGGGTTTGGTTTTTTTGGGGTTTTTTTTGTGGGGTTTTTTTTTTTTTTTTTTTGGTTGGTTGGTTGGTTGGTTGGTTTTGTTTTCTTTAGCAAAGGAGCATTTTTCTAGTGCACTGCTTTCTGTGGGAGGGATAGTGACAAACAGTTGTTAACTACTCACAGCAGAAGGGAATCTGATATTGGGAGCCAGCTTCTCAAGTGCCCAAGAACAGTCAGCAGGGTGCTGTAGGACCCCTGCAGGAGTTCAGCCTCTGCTGGAGAACTGCAGCTGGTGAAGCAGAGGTTGGCTGAATCTTGCCACTGAAGAGGCAGAAGTGAATGGAGAGGCACCACTGCATTAGTATTTGCAACTAACCCTAATACTTTAGGGCTGATGAACCTGTAATGCTGCATCCACAAGGTCTCTGAAGATATCTCCCAGCACGTAATGTGCTTCACATACAATTGCCATCTCTGGAGACACACTGTCAAAAAAAGAGTGGGGTGGATGGGAAGCCTGGCAGATGTCTTCTTACCAGGTATTTTTCTACCTGATGAGGATATGGTTCTTCTGTGCTTTACAGTAGTCTTTATTTTATAAGGAAATTCTGTCAGCTACATTTGGACTTTCAAGCTCTCATATTTGTTTCTTACTATTTTGTGGATGGTACTTTCAAACACTACCTCCACATGTGGCCTGGAGGTATAGAGATTTTTGCATGCCAAGAAAATGTGTGTTTGGGTTCATTTGTGTTGAACAGAAGCAAATAAAACTCATTCCTGTGACTGTAACTGTTTCATTTTATGCTTATTTAATTCAGAAAGTATAAACATCCTCTGAAAAAAAGAATATTCTAGAATTAGGGATGATTATTTGGGGAAAGAAGAAAGAAGTGAGTGGCATCTAAAGGCAGTATGAAAATCGACATCTGTTAGAGCTCTGTCTCAAGCAGAATTGTCTACAGAAAACCTGATGTTAGCAGAATCTCAACAGTTAATATCAAAGATCTTTATTCATTAAAGAATACAGTAAATTTATAAAGCAGGGAGATATGTTTTAAATTTTGCCCAGGGTTCTCTGTCAAACAATTCTGTTTAGATTGAAGTGTTGTGACCTTGAATTTTCATTCAAACATTGGGTGCATAATGCTTTTGTCAGGCAGCAAGATGCTTAATGCCCAATATGTTCAGTAAGATGGTCAATTCTACTTCAGGTATATATTTTCTTTTTGTCAAATATTATTCAGTATATAACATTTTTTACAAAAATGGTGGGAAATGGTAGTTGCTGATCATCAAATTTCTGTATACCAGAGGTTTGGGAACAACAATTGCATAAAAGTGGAGCATTAAATACAGTATATCCCACATCAAACAAACTGTACTGTTATTATATTTGATAAGTGGCTATAAGCTTTAATAAATATACAACAGCTTAATTGGAAAAAAAAATAGGAATACAGGAGCGCATGATTTTCCACAGCATTATTCCAGATTCATATCAACATAATTTGTACCAAAACCTGATATAAATGTAAAGGGAATTTTCTGTTTAAAAGCACATAAAGAAAAGTGAGAGGGAAAAGTGCTCTTTTGATAATATGCAGGCACTGACATGTTTAGCTTTTTGAATATGTGCTGACAATACCAAATCAATATTTTTATCAAGTATTAATCAAAAAATGCCTGGTGTTACGGGAAAGTATAATAATATTTAGTTAATTTAAATTCATTAGAAGTTGAGCTCAGTTTTCAATCTGTCAAGGACATGATGAATATTGCAAAGGGTATTTTTTTGTTTCTTTAACACTGTCCAGCAGTCAGCAGAAATTCACCATCTCAGGCCAATGTGATGCATGCAATTCATAGATTCATGGATCATCCCAGAATGTTTTCTTTCAGGTTAATGCCTTTTTTTGGTTGATAAATTAATTGTTTGCTTTGTGATGGAAGATGTGTGCATGCACTAAGCAAAAGAAGGTGAATAAGTAATTTGCTGACTTTCTAACCTGGCAATGCATGCAAATTTCTAGGCTTAGAGAAATTCTGTAGGGAATATATAACAAAGAACTGATTCTAATTCCTCATTTAAGTAACTAAAAGTGTAAATCTAGAAGTACTGTTCTTAATGTACACATCTTTGAGTCAACAGCTAAGCTATGTTATACATTATTAAATACATTTAATTGAAGTAATATGAATGCTTGCCAGAATACTATTCAAATTTCAAATTCCAACACTTGAAGGGAGGGACGTGCTGTGATTTTAAGATGCTGAGACAATTCACTCTGGCTAACTGCAAAGTTCATTCTGACATTTCAATCAGTTTCTAATCTACTTCTGTTATCAAATGAAAGGCAAAAATATGGCATTTTTCAAACCACAATTATTTCAATGGACTTAAGTGAAAGAATTTGATGAATGTTACATCATTTACACTCTTTACTTAGTATACAGATACTTCCAATTATCCTTTATTGCAGAAAAAAACCACAATAGGGGAAAAAATTTAAATCTATACAGAAAGGCTTGTGATGACTAATGTGGCTTAAAACCAGCAAGTTTTAAAGTATGTTTGTTTTACTTACTGTCAAAAACACGTGGTGATATTAAGAAGTGCAAGTGCTGTCTCCAAGATGCCTGGGGTGAAATCTTGAACCTACAGAGAGAAACAGGAATTTTGTCCTTAACTTTAGTGTTTTAAGCTTATATATGTTTGTGTGTCAGAACAGTGACTAAAAGCATAAAATCTCAGTCCCACTTGGAACCTATCTCTGATAGTACCAATCTAAGAAATAAGCTGAGTAAATAGAGGCAAGAAGTCCTTTACCACAAATATGTAGCCACAAGACATAGAAATCTAAAGACTAGTAATTTTGCTTAGATATTTCCTGTCCCTATATGATACTGAAACAGCAGAGATGGAAGTAATTTATTTCTAAATATATCCAGTGAGAATTTTAGTCTCTTATAACTGTGATTGTAATTATGATTCCAGTAGATTTTTATTGTCTGCATTTGTATCATCCAAATATTTTCTTTGCAACATTCAAAATACATTGCAATAATTTTAACCAAGGTCTCAACTTTTCACCACAGCCATTGTAAGAAACAATAGGTCCATGAAGGCACAGGTTTAATTTATATAGAGATAGAAGGTTGTGACTTGAACTTAGAACATCTGACCTCTCCCAGTAGCAATGTCTCCTGAATTCTGTGGAAAGAAATAGTTTGGACTCTATAGGTTTTAAATTGAATATTTAGGTTATATTTTGTTCTGCTTAATGATCAATCTTCATGTTCCATAAATGGAAAATAATGTTTAAAATTGGGAAAAAAATTGAGCTCCATGTGAAACATATTTTCCTGCAGCAATAGACATACCATAAGTAATGGATTTATGTCCGACGCCTTGCACTATGAAGCAATACTTGACAGAGATAAATCAGCCTGAGAACACTGAAAAAAAGCATGAATCAAAAGAAAGGGGGAAAAGAGAAGGCATTAAGACCAGACAAGGATAAAAATAACTAAGTTAACTGAATAAACATTATGAAAACAAAATATAGCCAAGGGAATAGTAAGGAAGTAGCATAAATACTTCAAAGCAAGTCTTATTTTCATGAAAAACAATATTATGATTAGTCTCAGTTTTCTAGCCTAAAGGTATTTTTCTAAAATTCTTTTGTACATTATTCATATTCTCAGAATAAAGAGCCATGTTGGCTCTGTGATGATTGGTAGCAGGATAACAACAGAAAGAGTTGCTTTGCTTTCTTATTTGGGCTCAAATGGTAAAGTGGCAATGGAATTTGGCACTCAAGTGTCTACCTTCAGTCTCACAGCTAGGGTTTGATTCCCAGCATCCACAGCATCTTTTGAAAATGATGAGTCAGACAGATGCTGGCAGACTTCCAGATCTTGGTTACATGTGTGAATGGACACTGCTTTTCTTTTAAAGTAGGAAAAGATGGAAAAAAAAATCTAAGATGAGAAGTCAACATTTTGTGCCAGAGAGAAGGATGGACCGAATTTGCATTAGAAACCCCTGCACTCCGAGAGTTGGGGAATGTACAGTACCCATAAGAATACATCTCATACATCTCAAATTCTCAAGAGACAGAGAGGTGATAAATTTTATAATAATGATTGTTTTAAAGACATGTTTTGCAAGATTAAAAACAATCCTTTAAAAAAAGGAACATAAAATAATAAAAGAAATCTATATCTTGAAACTCACTTTGCACATTTCCCCAAGTATCAATTAACATACAAAAATTGATCTCAGATACATTTTTCTTCATTGAAAACCCCATGAGCTGGAGATATGATGTGAATCTCATCACAGGAAGGAACTAGTGAAGGCATTCAGGCAATGGCAGAAGTTGAAAATTGCCTGTACCAACAGAACCCCCTTGCTCAGAAAACCAAGGATTGAGGTGTGGAACCTGGGTCCCACCTGGATTCCAAAACTTCCTCAAATTCAAGAAAAGTTGGATGTCTTTCATTTAAACCAAAACCCTTAATTTCTAATGAACTAGTGAAAGGGGTAAAGGGTTCAGATTCACTTTATGCCGCACACAAGGGTGACCTCTTCTGGTCAAGGACAAAACTGTCGACCATTCTCAATTTTTCAACCTCTTTTTTAGCCGAAGTGGAATTACTTTCCTCTGAAAGGAAGTACCAAAAACTTCCCTAACATTGGGACGTTATTCATCAGAAAAAGGAAAAGTGCCTTCTGTATAAATCTCAAGTTTGTGATGATTTACAGATATTTACGGTACATTCTAAGTTACCCCAACAATAGACTGCTTGGTTCTATGATTGTCACTTTTAACTCTGCAAAA